>OVBJ01001725.1:0-12845 GCA_900406535.1 Noccaea bulbosa | reverse complement strand
TGAGTCGGGGACTTTTGAGGTTTCACGTTTCATGCTTGCTAATACATTTTATTATGTTCAGCCGATTGAAACACACACGTGGATGCTCAAACAAAGTTGGATTTCAAAGCCATTGTCCAGGTGTGTGTGTGTGTGAGGTATTTTTCATATTCTTTTCACATTTCACACTTCCTCACTTCATTTACTTTTGGTAATAATAGTATTACGTCAAGCTCCTTGAGAAGGAGAAAGACAAAAAAAATGAGGGACATTCTCCATGCATTGGACTTCAACCAACTGGTGGTTTATGTGATTAGCGATAAGAAGGCTTTAGATTTGGAAGAGTTATGTGTGAAGTGGTTGTTTCCAACAACATGTGTATTTTCAACTCTCTCCGAGACAGAAGTGTAAGTCAATTTTCTCATTGTTTATTTCCTGCACACAAGAAAGCTTTATTTCTAGTCTCCTGTCTTCGTATTTTGAGTCTGACCAACAAAGTTTATGTATGAACAGGATAAGGCGCACTCAGATGTTCGAGGAAGGTCTAAGCAGGATCTTAGCGGCCACTCATACTCAGCAACTCAATGAAAGGAGGGTCAATGTCATAGTCAACTATGACATTCCCATATCTTCACAGCTGTTCATAGAGAACGTAAGTAGCGGTTTCTGTTGTGCATTTAAAGATTCAATTATTTTGCAAAAATGTTTCATCAATTGATTTTGTTCAACACAGTTTCAGACCCTTGATAAGGCTGTTGTGATTTCGTTCCAATCATCTGCTGGAGATCTTCAAATACTGAGTGATGTTAGAGAGATGGGTGTGGAGATAAAAGCTCTGCCTTGTGAAATTGACTCTTCAGAATACAGTATGTTCCTAGATCCTTGTTTAATGCTGTTTAATGCTATTTTGGTGTTGTTGTTTTGGTAATGGCTTTTCATTATGCAGTGCTGCATCACACTCGCAGAAAAGAAAAGGATCTCCAGTAGTTACAACTTACAACCAAAGAACCAGTCGCTGAAGTGAATTCTGAAATTGATTCTTCATAATATGGATAGTTCTAGCTAAAGAGAACGCTTAACCATGTATGATAACATTCTTTTGTGTAATACTGAGTATGGTTAGCTTATAAATGTATTCTGTAAATGTTTGTGTTGTCGCTGCTAATACTTGTTCTTGCTTGTGTTTCAAGGAAACTCATCAACTACTTCTGCTGGCTGTATATTTCAAGCTCTTGGCGAACACTTCCAGTCACACAACTTCTAATCAGATTTTTACATCAGGTTTGTAGATCTCTTTGGGATGGAAGAGAGACGTCGTGTTTTAGTAGTATCTTGTTGTCCTTTATCCACACGCATAGCCGCAACTTCTTTCCCCATTACAGCTACTTCTCTTCGCATCTTCTTTGCCTCAACTTCCATCGCCTTTGTTAATGTTTCAACCTTCTTCGCCAACATCTAAAAACCACATAAACCCCAAAATATTCAGACTTTACAATACAAATATTTCATTTAAAGTGCTTCAACGAACAGGAGACTAACAAACCTCAATAGCTTCGTCCTTGTCTCTTAGGCTTTGATCTTTCTCATGGGCACCTTTTCTCAATGTTATCACCTCTTTCTGCAGCAAATCGTATAAGACACCAGGGACACTATCATTACTTGCTGACTTATCATCTGATTCTTCTCCTTTCATCGAGCTTAGCGAATCGCCTCCGCTAGTTCCTTCAGGAGACTGGTGGTTCAAAGGAAAACTCAATCCCGGTCTGTTTATCAGCACTTTGTTTCTATCCAACGTTCTTGTTCCCCCATCGAACGATATAGATGTTCCTTTAGCATGCTTCAATATAGTACTCGCGCTAGTACTCAATGATCTCAGCTGAGAACTTGGTGTTTTTCTCTTGGTCAAAGAGCCATTTTCTGTAACTTTTGGACTCGTTTCAGCTCCAGCAAGAGATTGTCTTCGAGAAGGTCCATTGCTTGTACTTCTACCACCAGGCGTGCCTCTGTTGCTGCTGCTTGTAGGCCTCTTTAAACTCTCTTCTAACACCCTAAGCCGCAGTATAAATTTCTCCTAAAAAGGTTAAAATCACCAATTCCAAATCAAGGCCATATACAAAAAGGAAAACTAAAGAAGTCACATAGCTATGATTCTACCTTCAGCTGAGCTTCAGATTTTGCAGCTCGGTCAACTATGGTAAGTTTGTTACGTAGTTGTTGCATTTCTCCCTGTTCAAACAGAAATAGGAGATGTCAATAGTTTTAGTTAACTTCCGTAAAGATGAATCACACCTCAAAGCAGCAAGAGAAGTAAAGAAGATGTAACAAAGACCTGAAGAAATCTCCGCTCTTCAAGCCACTGCCTTACAGGCATCACTTGGTCGTTAGAATCTTTCCATTCGTTTGCTACTACAGTAGCTACTCTGTTTGCGTTAACCTTAGCACGAGCCAATTCCCTTTCAAGAATCTTTCTCTCTTCCTAAGGAAAAAGACCAGACGCCACAATTAGAGACCAAAATGTAAACAGAGAAGGAAAAACAGTTACTGAGCATTTATGCATGGACTATTACATTCATTTCTTGAAATTTCCTCTGGTAATCTCTCACTGCGTTTGCGGCTGCACCACCAGCAAGAACAGCTTCTTCCAGCTCCCGCACAGTCTGCATAAGCTTTTCAACTTCTGCAACCTTCTGTCTATGCATCTTGTCTATAATTTTATTCTCTTCCTAATTTAACCAAATGTATAGAGAAGAAAAAATCAGGCAATAGATTCTATAATTAGCTATCTCAGTGAGAGAGAAAAAAGGAAATGATAGAGATACCTGACAAATTTCTATTTGTTTCATCAATTCTTGGTTCTTATTCTGGAGATCATCAACCATTGAAGCCTTTGCCAATGCAGACTGAACTGTTCTTTCAGCTTCAAGCAAAGCGGCCTCCTTTGATTTGGTAAGTCGGTCCATTGATCTGTTGTCGTCTTGAAGCTTAGCAATCTACCAATCAAAGAACGCAAAAGCTGTTAAAATGCCCCACAACTTGTTGAATCCACTGGTTTAAAGGAAGGAAACTACTTCTTGTCTTGCAAGCTTGAGTTCAGCTTCTAGAGGGGCAAGAATAGCTTCGATTGGAGGCATGTCATCATCCTTTTGAGCAGCATGAACCCTACGAAGAGAGGCTTCTGCTGCAAACTGAGCTGCCATGGAAGCCTTCTTTTCTTCATTTATTTTCTTGATTTCAAGGCTCTGTGACACAACATCCACCACATCGTTAGATTTAGAAACAAGATTTAAAGGAACCAAAGAACAGAGGAGGTAATTACAAGCATACTTTACTCTCAAGAAGGTTTTCAATCAGTTTGAGTTTTGCCGTCATCTTTCCAGACTCTTCTGTGAGCTTCAGCACTCAAATTAGACAGCAGAGATGTCAGTGTACAAGAGATGTCAGGATAGATCTCACAGACGAGCAATAATGAATTGATGTTTAACCAGAGCTCCACATGACTAGTCCACCTTCTATAAATAGAAACATCATATTGCCACTTAAGTCTAGTAAAGTAGTGCGATGGAAGGTTTAAGTAAGGGGCTTAACCTCTTCAACGGCCTTCTCTCTTTGCCGTTCAGACAATTTCAATGCTTTTATCTCTGCTTGGGCCTCAGACAATTCTCGATCCTTATCTGTACACCAAGTCAATGATTTAAAAACAAAAAAAAACAAGAATGAAAAAGCATGCACGTTTCTGGAACAAGAATGCTAATCAAAATTCACAAGCCAATCGTATATAGTAACCTCTAACTTCGTTCTCCAGCCGATTTAACTCAATTCTCACGGGATCCGAGCCATGGAGTAGGGTTATGAGCTCGTTATCCGCTTCAAAGCTCGGCCTCATCGACCTCCGTCGGGAGAAGCCCTTGTTTCCTCCTCCTCCTTCCCGATAAGACGCCGACATGGCCAATGAAGGTGACATAAATCCTCTTTCCTCCATCTTCTCAATCTCAATCCTCACTCCTCACCACAATTTCAAATTCCCAATTCAGCCAAATGCTAAAGTATAAGTTCTAACACAGCAGCAAATTCAACAATCCATACTTATATCAAACACAATTATACGAAGAAACGAAGATCGGGCGCAAAAATGTAAAAAAGAAGAGAACGCTACTAATTCATTAAAATCGCCAAAGAGAACACTTTTTCGTTTCTAGTGTTGTAGAGAGAAAGCTAGAGAGAGAGATTTAAAAGAGGTTTAAGGCTATGGTTGTTAAACACTGACAACGACTGAGAGATGACCCCCCCGTCGTCACTGTTGATTACGTTTAGAATTAGATTAGTCGATTACAACTGTTAACACGAATCTATATTGTTGCTTCTGCTTGTTTAGCGGGAAAAAAATAAAGTGTTTTTTTAGTTTACTGAAATAATATTTTAATCTTTTATTTTGCATAAACTTGGGGGAAAAATGAGCTGAAAATTTTGGTCATATATTAGCAACGTTTGATTAAGTACACTCTTGTTTAAAAGAAATTAATTTTCAGAGCTTCACTGGTGTTCGCTAGAATATGGTTAATTACATTGAAGGATTAGGGACCATCTGAATTTATTTTTGTATGTGTTGTCAGATTATTAGGGACCATCCCATTCTGTCCAAACATGTACGACAAATGTTACAAATCACTATAGACCATGTCTCATGATTCCAGTGACACAATCTCTAATCAGCTTTTTATATCAAGTTTCATGATTAATTTTGGATAATATGTAATGTTCATCTGTTGTCTAAAGCTATTCCAAACTATACGCGACTGAGCGAGAATATGATTTCTTCATCATTTTAAATGTACAGTTTCTATTAAAATGATGACTGATAAAAGTTTATCTCTTTCCTTTTATAAACCGTAAAATCATTTCGCAATTCCATCTATTACTAATTATAATATTTGGATAAAAAAGACAAAATTTCTTAAGGAATTTTATGAAATTACTAGTTTATGTTAGATACATACAATATAGTATAATGAAGAAATCAGTGTAGGAGGAGACAAGAATCTATAGCTTTAATGAACCGAACATGTCCCAAGTCCGGACCACGGTCAAACCAAATAATCTCAAATTTTGAGCTGTTTAATTACATTATCATACTTTGTTTATCACATTATTCACCCATACACATTTTCATCTAGTTAGGTTTCTATCTTTCTTTACCATCTACTATTACTCATCATAATACTATTCATGATAATATTTTAAACTACTCCCACTAGACAATTTAAACTGTAGCTCACATATCCCACAAAGACAGTGTTCTCTGCATCACGTAAACCTCCAAAAGTTTGCATATATGAACAGCAAAAATCTTGCATACTCTTGGATTTATTATCTGAATCTGACCTAAACACGCTTATCTATCCTACCTATTAGTATTATGCCATATAATTGTTGTTGTTGTTGTTGTCGTCGTCCTCGAGGGAGGAGGATAAAGATCAACGAAAAAAGGGAAGCAAAAGCTGCGAAAAAAATAAAAAATAAAATTCGACTTTTGGGTCTAACAAAATTTGGAATGGTATCCTAAGTCGACCGCACGATTGGTCAAAGTCGAAAATTTCAGAGAAAACTCATTAACAATTGTACAATTGTGTGACTACTAAGAAAAGCTCATCATACATCATTTTCAAGTTTGTAAAATTTAGCATATCAAAATACATTTATACCATTTCAAATATCTTCATTTTCTCCTCCTGAAATATCAACTTGGTCTGAACTCTGAATATAACAATTTATAACCAACAACAACACTCGATAAAAAATTACAGAATACAGTTAAAAATGACACACAAGGACTCAGAATAAGAGGAACTACAGTATTATTCTTTCTCTTCTCGTATTTTGGTTCTCTCTGAAGACTAAAGAAGGGTAAATTTCCCCAAGAGTGATTTAAAGTTGCAAGAAATCTGCTACAAACCCTATAAAGTGAAGAAATTGGATGCAAATAAAAAACTAAAAAGAAGAGTGACGATGGATCAGAAAGAGAATGAGCTTAAGAGAGACTCGTCAAGTTCTTTGAAGCCTGCGTATACACTCTCCGTCTTCGTCGGTGGTAGAGTCAGTCTCCTAACCTCCGTCATGTACCTGTCCGTTATTCCGGGATTTAAGAAATTAGCATGGCACAAAACCGAAAAAGAGAGTACCTAGGCCTACTTAAGATGACAGAGAGAAACTTGCCTGTTTGCGGCGTTAGCAATCTTATCACGGACCCGTTGGTTAAGAACGGCTTTGTTCTCTAGGGCAAAAGAGCCACCTAACATCAGAGAAGACCTGGTTGGACTCGCGCCCATTCTGTCTGACAATACAGACATTGCCCATTCAAGGAGCACCACCAGAACCGAACGGAAGAGACGGATTCTTAGATTCGGGGATGGCACAATGGCTGTGTTAGATAATAGCCGGTCGTAAGCATTGAGCACCGGTTCAGCTGCGCCTTTGCACGCCGCTAGTAGAGCTCGAGCAATGTCTTCGTCACCTACATATTCACCCCTCTCTGCTCTCTCCTGTAAAAAAAAATTCAGAATTTGTATTCAAATTCCGTTTTTATAAACTGACGGAAATAAATAATCAACTAAATAACGAGAATGAGGAGCTTACAAGTGCAGCTTTCTCGAGGTGAAGGCACAACACGTCGAGCGGCAAGACAACTCCGTCGCCGGGATAGATATGAGATCCCACTCTCTTGAGAACTGCACAGGCTTCAGCTATCCCGCCTTGTGAAAGAGCTTGCTCAATGAGTCTCGCCCATGTTTCCCTTATTATGCTTGAATCAGCATCACCAGAATAGTTGGCAAAGTAGAGCATTTCCAGACAGATCTGCATATGAATGAAAGTCAGAAAAGCAAACAATCAATGTAAAAGAGAGTCTCGAAGATACTAGTCCAATTCAACAGTTTGATTTTATGACTTTCCATTCAAAAACTAGGATACTGATGCCACAGTTTAGCCATTATCATCAACTTCGACTTAAGTTTAGTATGAATAGAACCTACGAATACGGATAGGGAGGAATAGTGGCTTCCATTGATACTATAGTTAGCTCTAGATAGACTAGTTAACCAGAAAACTACATTGAAAAACGAGAATATATGATGATATTAGACTTACCTCCCATAGCTCAAATGGGACAGCATATTCATTATACAACTGCGTTATGCTTTTAAGTTCCAAAGAGAGCTCCATGGCCTTTTCATTTGCTGCATTTGCTAAGTTGGAATCATCATCATCGAGTACCGCCCCGTTCTGGTCAGAGTCCTGCATGGCAACTGAGGAATCGAAATTGGAAGCCATAGCTTGAAGTTCGTCTCTGATCTTTATTTGGAACTGAAGAACTGCGAGTTTTCCTTCAAGCAGATCAAGCAACCCACTGTCGGAAGCACCTTGAGCAGAGCCTACTAAACCATCACTATTACTTGCATTCTTGGCCTGTAAAACTGCGTGGCTAAGGTATTGTCGCCTAAATTCACAAGCAGCAGCCCATTAGCGATTAAAAATGGAAGGGAGAGTAGACGGTCCACGGTAATGTGACTTGGGGAAAATTTCCAAGAGATAACATAAATGACAGATTGATCACCTTTGTTCAAGGGTAGGATTGTCCCCTGAAATAATTGCACGTCTTTCTGCAAGCCTTAGAAGCACATGAGCAGCAAGCACATGCTGTCTCTTCGACACATAGTATTTTGCAAGAAGATCAAAGTATTTTGCTTGATTTGATGAAATCTGTGTTCCTGAGTGACCCAGCGGAGATGATCCAGAAGAAACAGCCCCAACCTATGACATAAGGAGAAAAAAGTGAGCAATTCCTAGAAAGCAATTGCAGTGCCTACCACTTAGCGTGACTTGATTTCGTTTTGCAGTTGGTGGAAACTGAGGCTGCTAGTTTTTAGCTATAAAGGTTTTTAATGCAACAGGTAGGCAATATCATAATGTCTAATGCTCTGCCTCACCTACTTGACAAACTACGATAGAAAATTCTGACACCGTGACAATGTAAATAATTTAAAGGGATAACATATAAATAGCAAACCTCTGATGCAGAATTACTGCCAGCATTCTGGAGAAAAGGTACCAAATCTGGACCTCCGTACTCTAGGAGTTCGTTTTCAAGACCCAGTTCTATCATGGCCTTGTATAGGTACTCTCGGAATGCTCTGTCAGTTGTTTGCACACCAAGATGAACGATCTGGCATATATATTGTCTACGTGAAGCCTCGTCTAGCATGGAACTAGTTAGAGATCGCAAGGCGTTGGCGATAATTTCATAGCATTGGTTTCGCTGGGCAAGAGCATGCTCTCTAATGGAACCATCAAGCTGATCATTGAAAGCATCGCCATCAGGATCAAGAGCTTGTGCCTTCTGCAAAGGCAAGCAGACAACAGCTTCATAGAACCTGTAGAATATTATTCCCCGTGAATACCAAGTAAATGGAATCTTAAAAGAGATGGAAACAAAGTATGCATCATGTATAATTGATTCAGAGTTAAGCTGCCGTTTTGCTTTGATGAATTTGGTTTAGGGAATGGAAATTATTTTTGTGTGAATGATTTTTTTATTTTTTTTTGATCAAAATGTGTGAATGATTAACTCTGTTAAATTTATTTGAATGAAAAACTAACCTCAATTCCTCAAAACGTTTGCAGACAGCTCTAAGATCAGCAGATCCGGGGACTTTACTCAAGAAACTAAACGCCTCTCTAGCAACACTCTCTTTCTCCTCAGCATCCGAAGTTAAAGCAGCTCTTTCAAGGCGTTCAACAGCTAAGAAGAATTTGTAATCCGACTCCTTGAAGTAACTTGGGCAACCTTCACGTAATCGCCCGCTAATATCATCAACTGTTCCCCTGCCATCTGAGCCAGTATAATACTGGGGCAACAATAGTATCATATTTAAGTTAGTGAACCAAAAAATTTACAAAGAGGACACTAAGGCTAGGTTTTTAAGGGTAGTACCTCCATCACGGCAGATATGAGCCTTGTTGCAATTTGGTCACCTTCTTCCGAACAAACTAGCTGATGGAATGTCAACTGAACTAAAACTTGCTTTAAGTTTGCGTCAAGCCCCTGAACTAATCTGGCAACATGATGTTGAGAAAGAAGTTGGAGTAGGAAAAGGGCTTCGGCGGATCTGAGAAGCAGCTGCCTAATACACTCCATCGCCCTCACCTGCAGGAGGGGAAGATAATGACTTCTACAACATACCAATTGAAGAGGAAGAAAATAATACCAGATAATAAGAAGTCAACAAATCTTACCTCCGTCGCAGCCAATTCAGCGGGACTATATGGCAACCGCTGTCTTTTATTCGCTGACTCGCCTACGTTGGAATATGTTCCAAACAAGTTCCTAACCATATTCCTCTCAGTAGCTCCCAACTCTGAACCAGTACCATACAAAATAGAGCCAGTTACATCTCCTAACCCAGCAACACATCCATAAAGCCCCCTTCTCTGGTTCCTTCTAGATCTTAAAAATTTCTCCAGCGATCGAATCTTGCTTTCCAGTACATGCATAGCATTGGTAGAAAGACGACAAATCACCACTCCGTCCTCAGACATGATATCAGAACTGGTTTTTTTAGACATCACAGAAAGCTCCCATAGGGGATACAATAATCTTGACGTACATAGGCAGAGCCCCTCGTGAGCACCAGAGAAAATGGGCTCGGCTTCTTGAACAACTTGGCCCACGCTGAAACCTCCAGTTGCTGCTCTAGTGTTTGACAATCCATTACTGCCATCAAATTGTGGCATTCCTACAATTCTAGGATCCTCAAAAGCCTCAGCTGCTCTATCGGCGACCATGTTACTAACTAAATCTTCAAAATTTATTATCCGGGCAGCCAACATCAAGCACATGGCAGCTGCTTCACCTGCTCCAAAACGAGTGAAAAAATCTTCCAAAATGGACCTTGGATAGTTGGATTCTAGAAGTCTTCTCAAGATATCAACAGGTCTATTGAAAACCAGTTCCATCATACCCATGGTGGTAAAAACGACAATCTTTCTCCTTGGCAAAATATGTTGGGTCGAAAGATCACCTCTGGCCCAGAGTTTTCCACATGCCTTTTCGTAGGACTCTCCCGAAACTTCGAGTCCACAGTATTCAAGTTCTGAATATAATGATTGAACCGTAGCAGCAGCATCAGGAGAGGGGAGTACATCTGCTACAAAAAGCATACGGCCTTCAATGGGCAGGGTTGACACAACTTCCTGTAAAGCCCGAGAATTCCTTGAACTTGGCACTGCACTACCGCCAACGTGGGAGTGCACGCTTGAATCTCTGCTAACAACAAGAAGAGAAGACATCGCAGGTGGCGATGAATCTGAAAGGACAAGAGTTCCAACAGAATAGAATGCTGTTTCAACCTTCATGGAGAGATCCTCGTTCTGAGCTCTACCAGCAAGAGATGCAGCTCCAAAACCAAGCCCAGCACCGACCCCCGAGGGAGGAGATGGCCTTGTTGAAACGACTTTCAAACAGTTTGGAGTCTGGCGGTGGTTGTTGAACCCGGTGAAACTACTTCCACTTGACGAGGTAGAGAGATACATCCTCCTACCATCTGATAGCGCAGCAACAAGGTGCAACCACTTGGATTCCAGCATGGACAACGGAGAGATGCTGACTATGGATGGCTTGTTAGATCGACCCACAGCTGTTAACTGTCGATTTCCTTGGCTCAGATCCTTCTGATTTAACAGATTCCTTTCTTCTGCAACCTTCTTAAGAGCGCCTTCCCCATTTGGCCCATAAACATATGCTTGGAGTTTCATCTCTTCAGTGCGGGCATATAAAATTTGCCTTTCATTATCAACAACCATCTCTACAACAGGATCTACAGCTCCAAACTTGAATACATTGGGCACAACCCACCTAAAACCAACAGAATCAGGGATCAGTGTTTAAAAAAAGGATCCAAAATAATATGAAACTACAGAATTGTTCAGAGCTTGAGGAGTTAAAGATCCAGCACGGATGCTAGAAATTTGCTTTATCCCAGATTCCAGAATCAAATAGCAGAGAAAACAGAAGAAAACCAGACAAAGAGAACACATGTACCTCGAGATCATACTACCTACGCCAGCAGTAAGGCACACTTTACGACAACGTTTATGATAGCCTGAGCCAGTTGTATATAGCAGCTCGTATATGTGACCGTCACGTCCAGCCATGAAAATGCGCCCTTTATTGGTACATGTAACGCATGTCATTGTCACTCCATCTGATGATATTGTATAGTCAGGCAGAGGCTGTACTGAAATTTCAGCATACGGATCTCTACCATCAGGTCCTTCAGTGCAGCATACTCCAACAAGAACCAACTGATGAGAAGTAGAGTTTTCCTCAGAAAATTAGATAGCAGAACACAAAACTAAAGAAAGTCATGATCAGATTGCGCCTTTGAAAAAGTGTCACCTCAACAGGAGTTGCCAGCACCAAAAGATATTGAATAGCTTCAACCAAGACTCCAGGTCTACATTTCGCTAGACCAACCGCACAAATAGCCTGCTCCTCCCCACTATACTCAGGACACTGCCCATCCCTAAATAACATGCGCTCATCAAAACAAAGCACAGCTATGAATAACAAGGCATCTCAAGCTCTTGAATCCCCCTGTAACTAAAAGGAGCAAAGCCAAATTTACCTTTTGTCAAAACGCCATAGAAACAAAGAATTGTCGACGGATGCCCAAGCCCGTCGAATCTCTGGAAAAATTCCACACAGAGCCGTCCCTTCCCCGCCGGCTGTATTGTACCTCTCAATTAGTACAGAAGGCAATTCCCAAGTATCACCCACCTCGATTAACGGCGGCCACTGCAACAAAGTATATATGACAATGCTCAATTTCTATCTGCGAAATTGCTGCAAAACCCTATCGATAAAATTCTCATCTTGCAATTGCCCGGATTCAGCTAATTGTTTCCTTCAAATCGAAAACCCAGTAGCTAACAAATGAAAGAACACGAGCTAATTACTTCCAAAATACCAAATTCAGGGACTCCTGAGCTAACCTCTCGGGGATGAGTCGAGTACGGGTGACTGGCGTATCTGGAAGCCTCTAGCGCTTCTTCGAGATCGAGCTGCGACGCAGCTTCTCGGCCAATACGGTCGCCAACGCAGAGTCCTGCGTTGGTGACATCCCGCATCACAATCTCCTCGTCTTGTGACATCTTATTGGAAGAATAAACAACAATGGAAGGAATCGGATTTTTGAAACAGAGAACCCTAGTGGACTCTAAGGAGCGAGAAAACCAAAACCCTAGATCGATTTTGGTTCCCTCGCAACACCACTGAAGCGGGAACAAGGAAGATAAACTGTTTTTGTTTCAAATTTCGGAGCGAAAAGTCCGATTGGAGAAGAAGAGAGGGAGAAGGAAAAACAAAAAAGTGTGTGCGAACAAAGCCCACAGTAAAAGAGGGTTTATACGGAGGGTTTCTGGGTCGCCTTTCTTTTCCGGCTACCTGTCGGGTCGAACGTTGTTTACCCGGGTCGGGTCAATACTTTAAAAAAGAAATTAACAATATAATTATTCAATTAAAATAGGGCAATACTGTAGTTTAGTAAAGTTTTTAACAATATAATTATTCAATTAAAAAAATATATATGTTGATTCATTTTTCTTACGGAAAATCACATTTCAAATCTCTAAAGTGACAAAAACTAGCACTTTAAACCTCAATATTATTGCATTCAAACTTTAAACTTCCATACCAATTATACTTATACATTAAACTCTCAAATTAGCATTTTTGTTTGGGCTTCTAAAAAAATTAAGGTTCATTCAGTTTAGTGATGATGTGTTGATACAACAAAACTAATATATATATATATATA
>OVBJ01001724.1:0-19826 GCA_900406535.1 Noccaea bulbosa | reverse complement strand
ACATTGCATTCATCATCTCTTTCAGAGTTCGATTGTTTCTTTCTGCAACTCCGTTAGATTCTGGTGAATAGGGAGCAGTTGTTTGATGTATGATGCCTTTTTCCTGACAAAACGCATTGGAAGGTCCATCATATTCACTTCCTCTATCACTCCTACCCATTTTGATGGTTTTTCCCAGTTGGTTTTCAACTTCAGTTTTGTACTCTTTGAATTTTTCCAAAACTTCATCTTTACTACGCAGCAAGTATACGTAGCAGCATCCTGTACAATCATCTATGAATGTCACAAAATACTTTTTCCCACCTCTAGTTTGTACATACTTCAAGTCGCACAAATCTATGTGTATTAAGCCTAGAGATTCAGTTGTTCTTTCGACATGAGGAGATGGTGTTTTAGTGAGTTTTGCTTGTAAGCATACTTCACATTTGTCTTTGTTTATTTTGCATTTCGGAATTAGGTTCAAATTCATCAGTCTTTCAATAGACTTATAATTTACATGTCCTAATCGTTCATGCCAAATATTTGAAGACTCAACCAAATAAGCAACTGGTTTCTTATTATTCAAATGATTGGAAACAGGTACATTGATTTTCCTCTGGACTGGAGATACACACATCTTAACCAATCCGTCCTTAACAAAACCTTTTCCAACAAAAACACCATGCTTCATAAGAATCAGCTGGTCAGACTCGAAGTTGATGGCGAATCCATGCTTGCTCATCAGAGTGCCAGAAATAAGATTCTTCCTCATGTCTGGAACATGCTTCACATTGTTGAGTGTGAGCTCTCTTCCTGATGTCATCTTAAGGACCACCTTTCCAGTGCCTTCAATCTTGGAGTGGGACACATTTCCCATCAGCAGACGATCATCTCCCTTGCTTTTCTGGTAAGTGCTAAACATCTCTCTGTCAATGTAGATGTGTGTGGTAGCACCAGTGTCATACCACTATAGCATCGGATTTTCTTCAACCATGTTAGCTTTTGTAACAACAGCCACCATGTCAGACTCTGTCAGGTTGGCTTGGTTCTTCTCCTTAGCCTTGCTGCGACAATCGGCTCCAAGATGTCCAATCTTGCCGCAGTGGTTACACTTCCCTGAGAACTTCTTCTTTGGGAATTGTGGGGCTTGGACTTGTCTTTTTAAAGCCCGTGGAAGCCTGATTAGCAACCTTGTTCAGCGTACCCTTGTTAGGGTTTGGCCTGCCTTTTGGTTTGTTGCGATATTCAGCCACATTCACATCATGAGTTTGAACTGTTTCAGCTTTGTCACGCTTCAGTGACTGATTTTGTAGCCTAGAAGTCAAGTTAGCCAAAGTTAGAGGCTTTTGCTTGAATGCAAGATAGTTCTTGAAGTCTGCCCAGCCAGGGTAGCTTCTCGATGAAACAATTCACTGTGAAAGTTTCACAGATCTTCATTCCTTCATCTTATATCTCTTGGAGTATCATCTGCAGGTCATGCACTTGGTCCATAATGGGTTTTGAATCCACTATGACGAAGTTAAGAAATTTCGCCGCAGTGAATTTTCCTGAACCCACATTGAACGACTTGTACTTCTTACCCAGGGCATCCCACAGCTCCTTGGATGTTTTGACCTCACTGTAAACATTGTATAGTTGGTTTTCTAGGCGATTTTGAATGTAGCCTTTGCACAGGAAATCTCCTTGCGTCCAGTTTTCCACTGTCAAGACAGCACGAGCATATGGATTTTCATCTGATGGCAGCTCAGGTTTTGTCTCAACGAGATACCTTGCCAAATTCAGCGTGGTCAGAAAGAAGTGCATCTTCTGTTTCCACTGCTTGGAATTTTGGCCATCAAATTTGTCAGGCGTAAGCCCTGCACTTATGTTGCTAGGCAAAGTTGGTGCAGCGAGTGGTTGAACATTCCCTGTTGGGTTTGCCTGCACATTGCTGTCACCAGTAGGTAGACTTCCACCCCCAATGCTTGTGTTGTTAGCACCGCCAGACATTCTGGATCTGTTTCACAAAAGACAAAGTTGCGTCAATATTGATAACATATGTGGGTTATGCGATTAAAAATAATTCGCTAAGTTCACAGAGACATGCTCTTAAAGGTTATATTAGATCAGAGATCAGATTTGACCGATTTGAAAAAACGTTTCGCGATCCTGCTAGTAGCTGTCGTGTAAATCGTTTTATCAAGTAATGATATTCGTCTTTTTTGAGATCGAAACTTTCTGCTGAATAGCTAGGGAGCGTTCGCAGAAAATTTAGATCTGAAAAAACGTTTTATAAAACCTTTTTAAAATATCATATAAGAAAAACTGTTTCGCAATTTTTTCAATCCGATTCAAGCGATAAGGAGGTATCGGATTTATTGAGTTAAGACTGTAGGACCGCGAAAATCCAGATCGAAAAATACGAATGAAAATCTTATAGTATAGATATTATATAGTAATAAAAACGATTGAAAACTCTTAATGGAAATAGACGAATACGTAGAGGCGAGATTTGATCTCTTTCCTTAACTCAATAAATCTCCTGCAGTGTGGCGGTTTTACGAGATTGAGAGTCCCAAGATACAACTACGTGAGACTATAGTCGCAGCACCCGACTATAGAATCTGTGAACTACTATTCTACGCTATACTCTCGAGACACTTACGTTTTAGAGAAGAAGAGAGATATAGGAGATTTGGTGGAGAGAAGATTTCCGAGTGAATAAATAATGAGAGGGGTGAGGCCCTTTATTTATAGCTGAGAGGAGGCTTGATCCGCAAGGGATATGCTCTACGCGCAAGGAAAGAATATTCGGCGAATATCCTTTTACTTGGCGTGGAAGCGAAGCAGCCGACTTAAGGGATGTGGAATATTCCATATTTATTTCTCGTGTTAATCAAAACTAAAATCTGAACGCAATCTTCTAGAAGTTTCTGGTAGATTTATTCTCGACATTAGGCAATTTCGTGTTGGGCTTTAGCAAAAACGTTAATACGAATTTGGCCCAAAAAGAATAGTCTTTTGTGGGCGAAGCCCACATTCACCAAGACCCAAGACCCAAGCCCAAGTCCAAGCCCGGCCCGGCTCGCGCATGTGTGTTTTTGCATAATGGCCCCCTTTCTCTCAACCTCCATAGTCTCCCACTAAAGGCTATTGAACCTTGTGATGGAAATGACTATATTTATACAAGAGGGAAAAGTTCCTCCTTTCCAATGTGGGACAAATGAAGTGCTCCTTCATTTAACTCACTTAACTTTCTCATTCATTTTACATGAGCCAAAGCCCATTTCTTTTCACATTTGTCCACAATTTAATTCAGCGCATTGGCTTAAAAAATTTGGTTCCAACAGGAAGTTGATTGTTGGTTTGGATTACTCACTCTCGTATAGGTGAACTTGCTTCGTGAAATTCTTAGGAAGAAGAAGGATCACTTTCATGAAAGAGATCAACAACCTAGTGATTTCTCAAGACCTAATCATCATTAGCAAAAAGAGACACAAGCAAACATTAAGTTCAGGTTCGATAGAGTCGAAATACTCTCTAGACATCTAATCCCTTAGGCTAGAACAGTAAATCTCTGGATCAGCTAGATCAGACATCTCATCAAACACATCAAGAGTGTGGAGACATATAAGATCCAGATTTAGGTGATCAGACATAATCCAGCATTAAGATCACTAATCCATAAGCGATTTATTAGAAAACAATTCTTAAGCAACTCGATCACGCTAGGGTTTGTTATGAATCTATCCGATCCTCAAAAAATTAAAAGGAACTACTCGCTAGAATTCATTAGACAGAATTCAAAAGTGAAAGAGATAGATTGCATAAAAAGAAGAACGCTAAAATACTTAAAACTTGGTTTCTCGAATGAAGCGATGATGTCCGTTCTCAAGGTTCACCTATCTATTTATAATACAAAAGAAAAACCCTAAGAAAAAGAAAATAGAAGAAAAGGTAAATTGGCTGAAACAATGTCGGTCTCCTTAATGGGCTGGATCTCTCAGGCTCGACACCAGCGCGATCAAACCTCGTCGCCAGGTCCAGCTCGATCACGTCATTCTTTCAGCCTGTTCGATCGACCTGGCATTGCGGTCTCCTCACCAGCTTGATCGATCCGGCATTGCGGCCAGCTCGATCACGTCATTTGATCGCATCCACTTAACAGCAGCTTGATCTTGTCACTCGATCATCAGCTCGATCTCGCTCTAGTTCAGATTGATCATGCCAGCTTGATCAATCCACTCCAGAGTCTCCAGAAAACACCTAAAACTGATACAAATGTGCAAGATGCAAGAGTGCTAGTCCTAAATACACTAAATGCAACACAGGTGTACTAGTCAACATCTCCTTGAGCTTCCCAAAGCTCTCCTCGCACTCCTGCGACCACAAAAATGGCACATCCTTGCCAGTCAATCCTTGCCAGCCAACCTCGTCATCGGCTGGGACATACTAGCAAAGCCGTTGACGAACCTCCTGTAGTCGCCTGCTAAACCCAGAAAACTCCTGATCTCTGTAGCACTACTAGGTCTAGGCCAATCCCTGATAGCCTCAATCTTAGCCGGATCCACAAAAACAATGCGGCCAAGAAAACCCATCTCTCGCTGCCAAAAGCTGCACTTGCTCAACTTAGCAAACAGCTTCTGCTCGCAAAGCTTCTCCAAAACTAGCCTCAAATGCGTCGCATGCTCCTCTGGACTCTTCGAATATACCAAAATATCATCAATGAAAATAATAACAAACACATCCAGAAACTCCCTAAACACGTCGTTCATCAACCTCGTAAATGCCGCTGGCGCATTAGTCAAACCGAAAGGCATGAACGCAAACTCGAAATGCCTATACCTCGTCCAGAACGCCGTCGTGCGAACATCTGCCTCATGTATCGGAATCTGATGATATCCTGATGCCAAGTTAATGTTGGAGAACCAAGTAGCACCCCTCAACTGATCCAACAACTCATCAATCCTCGGGAGTGGGTACCTGTTCTTCACTGTGACTCGGTTAAGCCTCGGTAATCAATGCACATCCGAAAACTACCGTCCTTCTTCTTCACAAACAGCACCGGTGCTCCCCAAGGTGAAACACTCGGCCAAATGAACCCTTTGCTCAAAAGGTCCTCTAGCTGCTTCTTCAGCTCTGCCAACTCTGCTGGCGCTATCATGTAAGGTGTCTTCGATATCGGAGTTTGTCCCGGGCTCCAACTCAATCGTGAAAGGATCTGACCGAGATAGTGGCAATCCCTTCAGTGACTGAAACACATCTTCAAAATCCTGGACAATCTCGATATATCCCAAAACCACCTCACCACTAGTCTCTGACATAGTGATCGTCGGGAAATAAGCTTCGCAGCCCCGCCCTAACAACTGCTCTGCCTCAATCGCCGAGATGATAAAACTCCCTGAAGTCGGTCTCACTCCCTGATAAACCAACTTCCCTGCATCCCACAACTCTACCACAGTAGCAATCCAGATGAACTCTGTAAAAAGATAGCCAGTCCATCCCCAAAATCATGTCATACAGCTCCACCAGACTGATAACCAAATCCGCTGGCATAGACTGCCCCGCAATCTGTACATCCACCGCTCTAGCCCAGCCCAAAGTAGCCAGAAATCCACCACCGACCACCTTGACCAAACCCGTACACTCGCCCTCACTGCTCTGTATGCCTCCACTCTCGACACACTCTGGAGTGATGAAGCAATTAGATGCCCCCGAGTTGAATAACACATGCGACGCCACACCGCCCACTAACAAGGTCCCTACACAATCCACTAGTGTTGAGAACCCTAGACACTATCACAGTAAAAAGAAGGAAACAGGCAATACCAAAACTCTACCACTAAGAATTTACAAGTCTGGATCAGAAATTTTACCTGTGAAATGGCTAGCTAACTAGTCTGGCCTGCCTCTAACGGAGTGTACACATGCGGCGCTCCTCCCGACTTCAACGCTGCAATCTGACCTGACGATTGGATTGCCAATGGCTGAACTGCCGCCACTGACCTCTGCTGCAACTTGGGACACGTCGGCCTGATATGCCCTGGCTCCTTGCAGTAGAAACACACTGCAGACTCCCTCGATTTTGCCCTCTTTGGGCATGCAGAAACCTTGTGATCCAAACTCCCACACCCAAAGCAACCACCAGTGCTCTGGCCACTAGCAGATATCTCAAATGCTCTCTTCTTCTGGCCCTGCGCAGTCTTGCCGCCCCTGCCAGAACCAGAACCAAAACTCCTCCGCTGCTGTTGCTGCTGCTAGCCCCTAGGCTGGGTAGCAGAAGCAACTGCAACTGGAACAACTACTGAGCCCACCGGATCGCACAAATACTCCTCAATGGAAGCTGCTAACTCCACCAGCTCTGCTCTCGTGTGGTACATACCACATCTGCACTGAGTCCTCAGACCCATCCGGAGCCCCTGAAGGAACCTCTGCAACAACGCCCGCTCGCCGACCAACTCACTGCCGGTATGAACCACCAGCCTACTAAACTTGGCATCGTACTACCGTACAGACCTCTCTCCTTGAGTCAAATCCAGAAACCTCAACTGTAGTCTGTCACGAGCCTCCTGCGGGAAAAACTTGTGGTTGAACTCCTCAACGGAGTCAACCCAAGTCTCTACCGCTCTCCGGGTCCTAACAGACCTCCACCACAAATGTGCATCACCACCAAGATAATGCACTGCCAACTGAACCTCCACCACAAAGTGTCTACCGACTCAAAGTTCCTCTCTAGCCTTTGATGCCACTCGTTAGCCTGCTCTGGAACAACACTGCCCTCAAATGTCGGTGTGCCAATCCTTTGCATCTCCCTCATCATCTCACTATAAGGCGGATGCCCAACAACTGCAACACCATGCTGCCCAACAAAACCCGCAGCCTCCTGCTGCTCACCCAAACTGGCACCCTCGAGCACCCCGGCCGCTAGAGGTGAAACCGGAGCCTGCTGCGGTACCGCCTGCGGAAGTTGTGCCAATAGCTGCGTCAGTAGCTCCACTATCAAGTCACCCTGAGCTAGAGTCGCGCCCCCACCGGGTGCTGCTCCACCTCCTGCATCACCACAGACGCCTGAACAAGCACCACCCGCTGCTGACTGTGTCACTGATGTCGTCGCCCCACTTGGCACCTCGTTCTCCGCCTGAGCCTCTGGTATACCACCTCCACGACCTCTGCATCTGCCACGGCCTTTGCCGCGACCACGACCACAACCTCTAGCACCTGCATCCATCTCTCTTCATTACCACCAAGTACAGAAGATGAGCAACTAGAACGAAACAAAACAAAACACAAACAGACCACCAACTCACTTACCGCGGAATACTGGAAGGCCGAGAGGATGATACTAGACTAATACTGACTAAACCACTATTAATCAATAAACACATAGTCCAGTTCACCCAATACTACCAGTCCTAAAACCGTATGCGCTTTGATACCAAACTCAAACAAACAGTCTTTTTTTTTTTGAAATTATTTATCAATGGGGAAATTATCGAAAGAAATCAATAAATAAATAATCAAAGAATCAGTTCAACAAATAAAACCAATAAAATAAATGACCTCTAGCAACCAAAACATCAAGTTTGCTACATTATTAAAATAAGACTAACAACCTAAAACTGTTGTTGCTTTATTAGCCACATCAAAATACATAAAATAATAGTCCTAGCATCCTCTTCATTGTCTCTCGGCCTCATTCCGCGATGGAACATTCTTGTTACCTGCATCACATTGGAATAGAGATGCGTAAGTATTATCATAAATACTTAGTGAGTGGATCATCCTGCCTACAGGTCATGTACGTCAACCACCAAACAGTACATCAAACAATAACAACAATAATAAAAGTGGTAATGATCAACAAAACAACAAACTCACAACAACAGTGCCAGTGTCGATCGACACTGCCCCATAGCCACAGCACCAAACACAACGAAAAAGGTACAAAAACACAGATCCAAAGGGTTTTCAACGCCCTAAACGAATCAAACTCGAAATAAACGAAGAACAACTCAAGAACAACTCGAAAAACTCAACAACAACTCCTAAACATGAAATCTCTGGTGATAAACGGACTTACAGTCACGCACTCACCTTGAAAGGATTGAAAAGAGGGAAAAGAGATGAAAGCAAGGAAGAACAGCCACATATTTCTCCATAAACTCTGAAAATCGCCTCCAAATCACCCTCATTCTCTCTGAAAAGCTTCAACCGCGAAAACTGAGCCAAAGATGCGCAGCTACAGTGTTTTATTCGAGAAATATGGCTTCTTCGCCCAAACCGGACAAAATCAGACAACTCATACAGAAGCTGGTGTCGATCGACACCCTTCCTTGGTGACGGTCGACACCACACGACCCAAAACAACAATTCACGCGTCAGTCGAACTAAACCGGAAATTGACTCAATAACCGGTGTCGCCGACACTCCTTTGGTGTCGATCGACACTAGTGGTTCAGAAGTGATTTACCCGATTTCTTCGCGATGATTGAACCTTAGACCGATTGTACAACAATCAAACAAGAACATGTATGACCAATCCTCAATTCACACCTCTAAGAGCATGTGCTAACTACTCCCGACCACCCCTAGCATCGTCCAACACCTCTTCCAAAACAAAATTTCTAGACCACGGATGTTACAATTCTCCCCCACTAAACTGAATTCGTCCTCGAATCCCAACACAAACGTCTCTTCAATACCTCAATAACTCACATTTTAGTCATATGTTATACTATTGTTTCTAGACATTATTTTTCCTCGATAACCATACCGTGACACCATCGTCACAATATCTATATCATGACACCACCGTCACAATATCTGTACCGTGACACCATCGTCACAAGTACCCAAACCGTGACACCACCGTCACAAATATCCATACTGTGACACCACCGCCACAATATCGATACTAACCACTAATACTGAGGTAGCGACCCCCAAATTTAAGTCTGCCGGGCACCCACCGTCCCAAATGTTGACACCACCGTATACTTTAAAGACACCACTATCTCCAGACTGTATCGAGTAATAATTCTGAAACGCGTATAACTCATATTACTAAAAGGTTCAATGACCCCACCGGTCAAAGAAACTTCTAACATCCAAACACAAAACAAAAATATGAGGCAAAAACTCCATCTCATATAGCTCAAAAAATGTATATCGTACAACGAAACGAAATACATAAACCAGAAACAATAGCACCAAAACCAAAAACAAGACTAGAACCACAAAGATGAAAGGAGCTCACTACAAGAAAACATCGATTTTGCCACTACAACAAATGTCGCAAAGTAGTCGCAAATAAACGTTTTGAAACTATTTCGCGACTACACGGAGTAGTCGCTAATCGCTCGTTGCAAACCCATGTAGTCGCCTTTTAGTCGCATATTTGAAACCAAAGTGCGACTACAAATGTAGTCTTATTTTTGCGACTATTGAGAGACTTCACATTAAATATAACGACGAGTATATACTAGTCTCAAAACAGTTGCTCAAGTAGTGGCAATGAAGTCACAATGTTTTGTGACGGTTTTGAGACTTCAGTGGTGGTGATAAAACAGTCGTTATATAGTCGCTAAGTTTTGGGACTGATTAGAAACTTGTTTCGGGGTGGTCGCAAAAACGTGACTAAACTTTACGACTCTTTTGCGACTGCTATATATATTCGCATATTAAATTAATTTTATATTGACCATAGTCGCAAAGTCGTGGTAAATATTTGTGACTACTATGCGACTCCTTTGAATTATGTAGTTGCTAAGTTATTGCATTTTAGTGACTAATTAAATTGTTTTAATTTTAAATTAGAAATTGATTTATTTATTTTAATTTTAAATTATAAATTAATTTATAAACTAATTTTTTAAATAATATGAAACGAAAATTAAAAAAAAAAACTGTATTATATTATACATTGGGTTAAATAAAAATGTGCATTAGCTACATTAGCATCTAATTACTACCCAAAATGGTTTGAGAATGGTTTGCCACATAATCTGAAAATTTAGGATCCGTTGACTTAAGGTAGCTCAGGACCATCTCCAAGTTGCCTATGTGGTTATGTTGCCGATTCAGCATCCCGCTTCACTAATATGCTGAGACTTTGGATCAACGAAACTCCCGTCAGGCCGTGTATGTGTCCTTATGAGCACTTCTCCGAGTGACACAGGTCTTCAAAGCTCTGTTTCCTTCCATCACAGTAAAAAAATCAGAGAAAGAGATCAATGTCAAACTAAATATAACAATCATAAGCAATCAATGTCATACTATCCATATTTAATATCGCTTAAGCATATACACAATATAATGAAGACAATTGAAGTTATGTTTCCATGTTTCACTTTCATACTAAACACCCAAGCAAAACATATCACTACAAGAAGCTCTCAGCCACGCAAATAACAAACAAAATATAAAAGACAATCATAAAAAAAATTAGAACTTACCATATCGTGGTGGTGAAGAGACAATGATTCCAGGTGGAGCTGTTAGTGGAGAGATTCAAGAAAAAGACAGGTTAGTCTTTTGGTGTTTGATCTTGAATCTAAAAGAATAAGTCGAGGGTGGGGAATTCATAGGTAAAAAGATTACCTGAAATGACCAAAAGCATGAGAGAAGGGTGAACAAAGACATAAGAGATGATAGAGGTCAGAGAAGGAAGGGATTACCAGAGGTCATCAAGGGTTTCTGAAAACCAGAAGTGGAACGGTTAATTGCGAGGATTCTGAAGCTATAGTGAAATGACATAAGCTTCAGGTGGAATAGCTGCAAATGATTCAAAAAGAGGTTGATTCAAAGCTCTGTGCACATGAAATGGGTTAACATATCGACAAAGATGAATCAGTTTTCTGAAGAGGATTACCTGGATTCTTCAGACGCAGTGAATTTCAGGAGAAAGCTGCAACAACAAAATCAAGATACAAAGATTTAAGGCATTGCAGAAAGAAAAAAAGAATCTAAAGGAAGAGAGATTAAGCTAGAATGTCACAAATAAATGTGTGTTTCTGAGCTTGAATCATACCCTAAGGTTCATGAAATATCAATGTGTATGTGTCTTTATGAACACAAATAAATGTGTATGTGTCTTTATGAACAGTTCTCCGATTGAGACTGGTTTTCCTAACTCTTTTTCCTTCAATGGCGAGAAATAAATTAACAGAAGGGGATAATATGAAATCTCAAAATGTAAAACGTTTCCAATCCTAATAAGCTAGATCTTTTCTAAAGCTAAGGCAACAAGAAGGAGCTAGGTTTCTAAGCAATCAATGTCATACTGTCCATAATCAATATTAAGTAAAATCAGATCACAACAAATTTAAGACAATTCGAAGCAAACAAAAATTCACTGATGGCAATATATTAGTCAAACCATAGTCAAATTTAGTAAAAGTTCAACGATATATAGAGCCATTTAAATTTCAAGAGCAATTTCAATTCTTCACGGCTCTGGTTTTTATTGTCAATCTCAGACCACAATGATAAGATTACAATGATATTCAGAGCACAGTTTTACTCAGTCTCAGAACAAGAACCAAAAACAACCACAAAGCGTGTGAGAAAAAGGAGAATACGATTCATACAACAACCATAGTTGTGATGAACAATCAGGGCCACACAAAAAAAAAATTAAAAAATCAAGGATTCAAGAGCGATTACCAAGTTGTGTTTTCAGTGGGGAGTGGGTCTAAGACCGGCAAGTAATTTTCATGGCCCGGAGTTCTCAGTAAGTCTTCAAGCGTCAGCGTCGGTGGTTGTTGTGGCGGTTGAGCTTGCAGCGGTGGTTGAGGATCGAAATTAAAATCCTCGACTGGAAGGTTCTGTGGCGGTGGAGCGTGTGGCGGTGGAGCCTGCGATGGAGGAATATGTTGCGGCGATGGACGAAAAGGGGGTGGCTGTTGATTAGATGCATGCGCGGGTGGTGTCTCCAGAATAGAAGTCTGGCTGTGAGCGTATTGAGAAGGGATAGGGCGGATTGCTGAGGTTGGGTACTAGGGTTTGAGGATTGAGAAGAATTTCTTCCCGAAGATGATTGAAGCCCCCCGCTTTTACAACCACGACCCGAAGAGATTTTCCGGTTGCGCCCATTGAAGAGAAATCGATTTCGACTTTGAGGGTTTAGAAAGTGAGAGATGGGGGTTTGGGTGATTGAGAGGAGTGAGATCGATTTTCAGAGTTAAAAAAAAGTTTCTGGGAATAAGACGAAAAGTTTCGTCAAAAATTCGCTCTAAATGCAAAGTATTTGGTGAAAATTTTATTAACATTAAGCCGCAAATTTAGCGATGACTTTGCGTCGTAAAATAAATAAATTAAATACAAGTGTCGCTCTTTAATCGCAAATTTTGCTACTCATTTGCGACTCCACAATTTATAAATTACAAAATAATGATTAATTCATATCCTAAACCCTAACTATCATGTTAATTCATTTTAGATCATCATATGTGTAAATACAATCAGTATTTTTGAAATATAAATAATTTAGATACATTTAATCTAAATTTATTGAGTTTTCCAATATGTTCACAAATAAATCATATGTTAATTTAATATACATATTATAAACTCATAATTTAAACCATGTTTGATAAAATTTTCAAAATCATGATTTTGGCTTATTTTCAAATAATTAAGATTTCTTTGTAATAGTTATACCAATGTCATTGTATTATCATCTTCATTTACCAAAACTAAATAAAATAAATCTTTTAGAAATCAAATACAGTCGCAAATCAGTGGCAAAAGGTGAAACAAGTGTGACTGTTTTGCGACTAAAAAAAATTTAATAAATATTTTCAAAAGCAATCGCAGTTAGGTCGCATATTTGCTACTCCATTGCGACTCTAGGTACATATTATTTATAAAATATTGATTACCTCGTACCTAACCCCTAAACGGTATATTTTATAATTTTCTTGTACAATATGTGTAAATGCACTAATGACTCAGTAAATATAAATGATTAAAATACACATTATTCTAGATATAAATAATTTTCCAATAAGATCTAATGTTTTTTAAAAGAAATATCTAAAGCATGTTTGATAAAAATTTCAAAATCATGAATTTGGCTTAATTTCAAATAATTATGATTGCTTTGTAGTAATTATACCAATGTCATTGTATTAGCATCTTCATTTACAAAAATTAAATAAAATAAATCCTTTAAAAATGAAAAAAAATCAAATGTAGTCGCAAATCAGTGGCAAAAGGTGAAAAAGTGTTACTGTTTTGCGACTAAAAACAAAATTTAATTTAAAAAAAAAAATCAAATGTAATCGCAAATCAGTGGCAAAAGGAAAAAAATAGTGACTATTTTGCGACTACAAACGAATTTTTTAAATATTTTTAAAGAAAGTCGCAGTATAGTCGCGACTACAGGAACTTATAGTTTATAAAATATAGACAAACTCATACCCTAACCCCTAAATGGTACATTTGCTAATTTTGCTGCACAACATGTGTAAATGTTTCAGTAAATTATAATTGTTTGAAATACACATTTCAATTTTCCAATATATGACAATCAAATCAAATGTTTTCCATTGAGAAATATACAAATCATGTTTGATTAAAAAAAAAAAATTAAAATCATGAATTTGGATTAATTTAAACAAATTACTATTTCTGTGAAGTAATTATGTCAATGTAGTTGTATTTGCATCTTCGTTTACAATAACTATATAAAATAAACCTATAAAGATAAAAAAATCAAATGTAGTCGCAAATCAGTGGCAAAAGGAGAAAAAGTGACTATTTTGCGACTACAAATGATTTTCTTTTTTAATATTTTCAAAGAAAGTCGCCGTATAGTCGCAAATTTGCTACGATTTAGCGAGTACATGAACTTATAATTTATAAAATATAGACAAACTCATAACTTAACCCCTAAATGGTACATTTGCTAATTTTTCTGCACAATATGTGTAAACCCATTAATGTTTCAGTAAATTATAAATGTTTGAAATTAACATTTCAATTTTCCAATATATTACAATCAAATCAAATGTTTCCATTGAGAAATATACAAATCATATTTGATAAACAATTAAAAATCATTATTTGGATTAATTTAAACAAATAATGATTTCTGTGAAGTAATTATGTCAGTGTAGTTGTATTAGCATCTTCATTTACAAAAACTAAATAAAATAAACCTATAAAGATAAAAAGAATCAAATGTAGTCGCAAATCAGTGGCAAAACGAAAAAAAAGAGTGACTATTTTGCGACTACAAACGCTTTTTAAAAAATATTTTAAAACGAAGTCGCAGTATAGTCGCACATTTGCTACGATTTAGCAACGACGGAAACTTATTTATAATATATTGAAATCAAATGTAATCACAAATCAGTAGCAATTAAATAAAACAACAGTCCCTCTTTCTACGTTAATAGTAACATAATTCAAATTAAAACACATTATTGGTATGTTTGCTCTTCATCTTCATCTTCATCTTCATCAGAAGATGATATATTACACTGAAATTCATCTTTTCCTTGGGAATCTCCGACATCAAAATCAATATCTTCTATCGGATTTTCTCCGTTCGCCAAACTATCTATTACGATATTTTCGATTGTTGTGGATATCACATCGTCTTTATTTTCTTGTTGAAGAAGAATGGGTTCTTTACCTAAGAACTTATGCACGTGAGACATGTGTTTTATATATAGCCACTTATATGCTACTTTCATGAAACTACAAAAGAATAGTCGCTAAACAGTCGCAAATATAACGACTCTTTTGCGACTACTATATTTAGCGACCACGTTTTGAGACTCCATATTTGAGGCAGAAAAAGTCGTCGCAAAACGGTGATTAATTAGTTATTTTTTTGCGACTAAATTATTTAGTGTTAGATTAGTCGCAAAACGGTTGCAATTTTGCGACTGGGTAACCACGATACTTTCAAGTAGCAAAATTGCGACTCCTTTACGACTAATATTATGTAGTAGTAAATGAGTATCAAATGAGTCACAAATCAGTGGCAGATTTTAGCGACTACAGGTCGAGTCGCAAAATGGAGTGGCTAAATTGATGTTTTCTTGTAGTGGCTCACTCCACAGCCTGCTTGTCGAACCACTTTATGAACTTCAGCTTCATCTTTGCCTCTGGATCCCAAGTCTGCTCCTCTGTGCCACTACAGTCCCACAAGACTCTCAACAATGGCACCCTCTTGTTCCGCAGAATCTTGACTCTCCTCTCAAGAATCCACACAGGAACTGCCAGAACTGTCATGTCTGGTTGAAGATCCTCTGGAATCTCAACCACTGTCTCCTCTGAAGGATGCAAACACCTCCTCAACATTGAAACATGAAATACCTTGTGAAAGGCGCTCATAATCGATGGCAACTCCAACCGATAAGCCACTGGCCCAACTCTCTCCACCACTGAAAATGGACCCATAAAATGCGGACTGAGCTTGTTCTCTGTTATGGACCTGTTAGGGTCCCTCAACATAACCATCTTGAGATAAACTATATCTCCACCTGAAACTCAAGCTCACTTCTGCGTCTATCTGCATAACTCTTCTACCTATCATGAGCCTCCTTCATGTTCAGTCTCAAAACATGGATCTTCTCTGTCGTCTTCTGAAAAAAGGTAGCTCCAAACATGCTGCGCTCCCCCACTTGGGTCCAGCATAAGGGTGTCCTGCATGGCCACCCATACAAAGCCTCAAAAAGAGTCATACCAATACTAGACTGAAAACTGTTGTTGTAGGCAAACTCTGCCAAACACAAATGATCAGCCCAATGGCCACCAATGGCCACCCCAATCCAACACGCACATCCTCAGCAAATCCTCATATGCACCTTAGTGCCCATCTCTGACTGAAATGCCCTTTAAAACTCTGAGGCAAATCTCGGATCTCTATCCGACACAATACTGGCTGGCACTCCATGCAGCCTCACAATCTATCACACAAACTTCGTAGCCAAGACAGCCGGTCCATCTGTCTTCTTTATGGCCAAGAAATGTGCTGGCTTGGTCAACCAGTCCACAATGACCCAAATAGCATCAAATATCCGTGAGATAGGCAATTCCACAACAAAATCCATAGTGATCATGTTTCCACTCTGGAAAGGGTAAAGTCTGCAAAAGACCACTAGGCACCAGATGCTCTACCTTGACCAAGGAACAAGTGTTGCACCTAGCAACCCAATCTGTCACATCTCTCTTCATCCCAAGCCAATGATAATAACGTTTAAGGTCACGGTACATCTTGGTCGCACTTGGATGAATCAAAAACTTGCTGGAATGAGCCTCTCTCCATACCAGCTGTCTCAACTCCTCATCTTTAGGCACACAAACACGCCCACGAACTAAGATAGTCTCATTCGATGAGACCTGATACTCAGAACCAGCTGCCCGCGAAGCATCTACCAAACTCTGATCACTCTGCTGAACAACTCTGATCCTACTGAGTAAGTCTGCCTGATCAGCTGCCTCCAAATCCAAAGGCTCCTCTGAAATAGCACAAAGCCGCAATGTACTAATCTCGCTGACCAAAGACTCAACACCCCGCTCTCTAGCTGAATCGCCTCGCCACTGACTCAACGCATCTGCCACCAAGTTGGCCTTGCCTGGATGATAAACAATATCCAGGTTATAGTCTGCCAGCAACTCCACCCAACGCGTCTGCGTCACATCCAACATAGACTGAGTAAAGATGTGCTGCAAACTCTTGTGATCTGTGAAGGTCTGCACTGAACCACCACGAATATAAGACCTCCAAATCTTGAGTGCAAAGACCACCGCTCCCAACTCATGATCATGTGTAGGGCAGTTGCGCTCACTGCCCTGCAACTGCCTTGAGGCATAGGCAATCACTCTGCCCTCCTGCATCAAGATACAACCAAGACCAATGCATGAAGCATCTGAATACACCACATAAGGCTTCCCCGGATCGGGTAATGCCAACACAGGTGTACTAGTCAACATCTCTTTGAGCTTCCCAAAGCTCTCCTCGCACTCTTGCGACCACAAAAATGGCACATCCTTGCCAGTCAACCTCGTCATCGGCTGGGATATACTACTTGACGAACCTCCTGTAGTAGCCTGCTAAACCCAGGAAACTCCTGATCTCTGTAGCACTACTAGGTCTAGGCCAATCCCTGATAGCCTCAATCTTAGCCGGGTCCACAAAAACTCCCTCTGCAGAAACAATGTGGCCAAGAAAAGTCATCTCTCGCTGCCAAAAGCTGCACTTGCTCAACTTAGCAAACAGCTTATGCTCTCAAAGCTTCTCCAAAACTAGCCTCAAATGCGTCGCATGCTTCTCTGGACTCTTCAAATACACTAAAATGTCATCAATCACTACAGGAAAAAGGTATTATTAGCATCCGAAAAACACTATATAAAGATGCGATAGCGTTTTAACAAGCGCTCTATCATCGCCCGTCATTGTAGATCTGAGACTTTAGATAGCGGTTTTTGGCACTCCTATCGTATTAAAATAGCGGCTTTTAGTCCGCTATTAAATAGGTTATAATAACGTTTTTAAAGTGCAATTAATAATATTTTTTACAGCGTTTATTAGTTGTTATTATTAATTTTACTATAGCATTTAACAAACGTAATTGTTTGTATGAGTTTTACTATAGCATTTGTAAAAACGTAATTATATAAGATTTTTTCACCTGAATTGTATACGAAATATTTTCACCTAATTTGCTATTAGTAGTATCATCTTCACCCGATTTACTTGTAAAACGTAGTAACAATATTAAAGCACTGAATTATATATGTAAGGTAACATAGATACATAGGTTCAACACATTTGTCTCAACACACTTAACTTAATCGAAAGATACATTTGTCATTTGTCTCAAATCACTCTTTCAATCCCCATCACATATTGCATGTACACTGCCTCTCCCACATTGCTGCAGCACCAAGACATTAAAATCTTATTAAAAAGGGTTTAGAGTCAGAGCTTGGCTTGTGCATAAGAAAAATCAAGAAGCTTTCAATTACTTGAGTTTTCCGTATGTGAGGAGAGAAAGGTTAGATTCTTTGATCTTGCTAATGGCTGATGGGTTTCTAAACACTCCTTTAACCTCCGAAACAATGCTTTGTAGCTTCCCTTCCAAGCAAACATTAATGGCTTCTTCTAATGAGTTTCTTCTCTCGTCATTGTGAATCTGATTCCCCGCATCAGTCAGAAGGAAAACCTAGGGTTGAGAAGATGAAAGGGATGGAAAACAACCAGAAACAGCAACCAAAACCTCCAAAATCTCTCATAAACTCCAAACTCCAAAATCTCCACTTATAACTCTCTGTCTCGAAATATGAGCTTCAAAACACGGCTACTCATTTTATTCGAGACACTTACGGTTTTCTCCCTTAAATCGCCAAAACCAAAACTTAAAACAAACCGAAAATCGATTTCGCGAGCTGGTGTCGATCGACACCAGGCGAAAATCAATATTACATGGGCTACGCATGTTACAATAATAATATTTTTTTATTTACTTTACTATTTGATATTTTTTTTCTTTTGAAAATTCTAACTTAAATTAAATATTATAAATTTTTTGATAATTATAATTTTAATATAGAAATTGCATTTTAAATATATTAATAATTTATTTTTCGAATATGTTATAGTAATGTTTACTAAAATTCATAATATATTTTAATCTAGTTGGCCAAATTGAACAATTTCAAATGCATTGGAAAGTTAGCTCATCAGGGTAGCACACAATGAAAAGTTTGGTTGAAATCCAAATTGAATATTACGTATTGACAAAAGTTATATTGCATATTATATTTGAATTAAGCGGATGGACTTGTATCTTTTTTTACGTGAGAAATTTTTTTGCAAAAATAATTTAGTTTGAGATTTTTTGACAAAAAATACGTTTTTAAAAACATCTGATAATACTATATTGTAGTGCTATATTGTGGGTGACTTTTATGGTGGATGATTTAATTTGTATTTTTTTGTTCAGAAAATTTTTTTTACAAAAATAATTTATTTTGAAAATTGTTTTCACAAAATATAATTAAATAATATCTGAGAAGCAATAAAAATAAATAAATAACTTCAAATATAAATAAACGAATAAAAACAATATAATATATATATATGAACAATGGCCATGTCTTCTTCACTATATATTGGACAGAGGATCACATGTGGATATAGTAAGGAAGAGACACGTTGCTACACAAAACCATGCAAACTTCGGTTTCTGTTTTCTTAACGCGTGGCACTGCCTTTCTTTGTGATTTTCTCCGACTTGTCTCTCTCCAAGAAAGCTTTGTCTCTCTCTCTCTTGCACCTGGTCATTATTCTCTCCTACTTGCTGCTGCTGATGAATCTGCCATGAGCTCTTTGCTTTCGAAGTTCCTCCAACCTAAAAAGGTCTGTTTCTTTCTTTCTGGTTAATCAAATCCCGTCCATCTCATATTACTGAGTTTTCATCTGTTCACGCTGATTTACTTCGTTAATTATAGTGGAAAATGAGATGCATTTGAGCATTTTTTTTTTTTTTCAGATTTTGTTTGCTTGTTCAAAGAAAATTAAAGGGTTTTGTGCAAAAAAACCCGCGAACTAAATTTTTTTTGCAAATTAAACCCTCAATTATATTACGTGCAAGTCAATCCCTGAACTCCAAAGTCACCCGCTATATAGCCCCTGGCTATATTTGTCACAAAATTTAAAATATTTTATGCAAAAGAACCCGCGAACTATTTTTTTTTTTTGCAAATTTAACCTTCAACTTAAAAAAATACAAATCAAATATACAAATAATAAAATATCATTTTTATAATTTTTACACTTTACATTAAATATTATTATATAATTTTTTTTGCCATTTAAAATATTTTAACTATGATTATTGAAAATAATT
>OVBJ01001723.1:0-24752 GCA_900406535.1 Noccaea bulbosa | reverse complement strand
TCGACAAAACCCCCCAAGAAACCATTCCCAATAGAAACCCGACGAGAGAAAATAGTTCTTCTTCATCTGACCAACCACTCTCATACCAATGGAAACCACTCAACGACATCAACACGAGATTCAGCAGAGACAGAGCTACACTACAAAACATAGCCGACTTAAACCCGAAATCCCTCCTATATTTCAAACTCTCCGTAACAACAACATAACCATTATTTCTCCTAGTTTTGTCACGCACCCATGAGCAAAACAGCACCAGTAACAAAACCGCGTGTAAGAAACCAGAAACCCATCTTAGGAAAAGAGGTTCCAGAAGAAAAGACCTAGAATCTGGAGGCAAAATAGATTCCGAAAACGAGAACAAGACTGTTAACATACCGTTATCCTTCGAGGAACCAAGAAAGTCCATAGCTTTGCACTTCTCTATTCTCTCTCTCTCTCTCTCTCTCTGTTTTCGAATGATTTCAGAAAAAGGTTGGTAATTTAATTATTTGGTGATGAGTTTTCAACGAATGAGAAGTACTTATAGAGCGAGAGTGGAGTGAGCTGACGAGAGTATCCCTTGGAGAGCACGCCCAAGAAACTACGAAGAAGGAAGGCAAAACGGTCCTCTCTCTCTCAAACCCCACCTCCAAGGGGAGAGGCTATGGCCAACTTTGGTGGCGAAAAGGCTTCTTTCTTTCTTTCTTTTTTTCTTTTTTCGGCTTTCACGGATCTTTTACAAACCCCTTCACATTATTTTATTTCAAGTATTAGCATGTTGAAAAATCCAACTTTGTTGCAATCTGTAGCCAAAAAAAGGAATATTCTGTTCATATCTCTCTCTATTTTTGTTGCAATTTCTCTTTTTTTGCTATTTTTATAAGGTGAGCCTAAATTGTTAACAAAATCATATATATGAATAAGAAGAGAAAAAAATAAACAAAATGGGTTAATGATTTTACCTAGTGTTATTAATTATGATAAACAATTTTTTTTTTAACACCTCTACTTCCTGTAAGCTATTAAATTCGATAATTTGAAAACTTTAATAATTGTTTTTTTTTTTCTTTTTTTGCAGAAAGCGCATTTAGAGCCATTTTTTTACGAAAGCTATTCTTGTTGACTTTTCAACTACTGTCCATATATCATATATGTCAGATGGTAAGGCTTGCTTTATTTAAATAAAGTTGTCCTCCTTCTCTGGGTTGTGGCTGTAAACTTTTTGATATTACATCTTCATTTATCTTCTTCGGTCACGTATATATATATAGTTTTTGGTGAAACTCTGACACACTAGTATTACATAGACGAACTTTAACATACATTTTTGTAATTTGTAAATTTTTGATGTAGTATTGACTCTGTTCATAGAACAGAAATTAACTTGTTAGTTCAAACCATATTCAAAACAAAACATTTCACATGTATTCTTTTGGTTCCCCTAATTAATAAAAATCATATTTATACGGATAAACTAATTTAAATTTTCTTATAAAGTGGGTGATACTCGACAAAAGAAAAAGTAAAACAACTTTAAAAATAGTACTTGTTACGAAAAACGATATTACTTAGACCGATTATATTGTACGCAGTACGCATATAGCCCAACAGGCAACATCTAAAAACTACCATGTTTTTGGGGTTAAGATACATTTGACTAGTCAAAATACTAATAAATTTATTAACAGTTTAGAATATTTGGGAAGTTGTCTTCATCATAGTGCACAAATTTCTTGGGAGAAAAGCAACAAGATAAGTAATAGACTAATAGATTGGGCTGCAAGTAAGTAGAAAGTCTCTGTTCTTGTCAGTCAATGACTACTACTAGTCTCTGTCTCCAATATCATCTGATAATATCAATAATATAATATGATGATATCAGTCCCAAAAAAACGATATAATATAATACTGTCTTTACAAAGTCTCAAAGATACCACAAATTCCATTATCTAATCAAGTTGCCGGCCCATGACTCTTTTAGTCTACCACGTGATGGAGTCATGTGGATGTGGTTCATAGCCACTGGACCATAATCTCATGTTTACTTTTCTACTTTTTTTTCTTTTAACGAGTCTTTATCCAAACTTTTCTTTTTGCCACTTCAATAATGCAACTTTCATGGAATTTTTATCAAATAAAAAGTCCAACGCAAAACGTCGGTTCACAAATTACAGCACAAGTTTTGTATAGAAACTTGTATGGCTTTTTATTTGTCCCATTTTACTATTGTTCCTTGATTCTAACAGCTTCTTTTGGATTTGGAATCCGATCTTGATGTATACTCTGCCACAAGCTTTGAGAAAGATGACGACTTGTCTTCAAGCAATCTCGCTGGTGAATCATGTTCTTTGATAAGCCCTGCACTTAGGATACATAGACAATTTTAGTACAAGTATTTTGACAGGACAATATAACACATAACTGTATGATCATGAATCCAGGACCTTGGTCTAGGAGTAGCACCATATCGCTGTCTATAACAGATGATATTCTGTGTGCGATTGTTATCACTGTACAATCCGAAAAGTGTTGCCTCAGAGTCTCCTGGATCAGATTATCAGTAGCGGTATCGATAGAAGCAGTGGCTTCATCAAGAACCAATACTTTGCTTCTCTTGAGCAAGACTCGTCCCAGACACACCAATTGTCTCTGGCCAACACTCCAATTCTGTCCATTCTCACTAACTGGAATACAAAAACGCATATATTCCATTCATTAATATGTATGTTTCAAAGATTCAAGATGATTCATTGTGACAGTAGTTTTATACTAACCAGTGGAATCAAGCTTTAGTTCTTTCTTCCTTACTTCATCCCCAAGTTGGCACTTGTCAAGTGACTGAAACAAGAAACCAAAACAACAGTGTGAGAAGCTTCTTTTAGCTATCTGCAGAAACACAGAAAGAAACAAGAGTCCGCCAACGAACCTCCCAGATTTGGTCATCAGTGTATTCCTCAAGAGGATCCAAGTTACTCCGAACCGTGCCTTCAAACATGGTTGGATCTTGAGGTATGATACTTAGCTTGGAACGCAAGTCATGCAGTCCAATGGTCAATATGTTTATTCCGTCGATACAGATTTCTCCGGCTGCAGGTTCCACAATCCTAAAAAGGGTTTGGATTAGAGTGGATTTGCCACATCCTGTTCTTCCTACGATTCCAGTTTTCAGGCCTCCAGGAAAAGTGCATGTCAATCCATGCAGCACCATAGGCAAATGTGGCCCGTACCGCACCTGCAGATTACAAATAGTGATCTCTCCAAGACAAGGCCATGATTTCTCAGGACGAGTTGATTCAATCACGAGAGGTGGTTCACTGGGGATGTTTATGTATTGAAGCATTCTCTCCACAGATATCATTTTGTTCTCAAGATCGCAAAGTGTCCATATTAGCGTGGCTTGCAGGTTATTTAGATTGAGTGCATATGTAACAGCCAGTCCTGCAAAGCCTTTTAAAGAAACAGAACACACAATGTTTTTCAGTTGTGAATCTGAATAACCAAAACAAAAAGCAATGATAAAAAAAAATGCGTTGAACTTACTTGGATTAATGACTCCTTGAGGCGCAGAAACTAAGATCACAAGTGAAACCGCAAAAGCCATAGCGGATAAGAGTTCCATGCGGAAGCAGAGCCATTCCATAGCACCAATGGAATGGAACCTCAGCCGAGAAAGACAATCGCTGAGTCTCATGATGTCGCCGCGGAATCTTTGTTCTTGATCAAAGCTCCTGATAGTTGTTATCCCTGAAAGTGTTTCAGAAAAATGATGTACCAAAGGCGATCTGCTTATTCCAGCTAATCTCGCGAGCTCTCTAGCCGCGGATATGTAATATTGCTGTGTACATTGAGAACCAACACAAGAACCTTAGTATGGTTTCATATCAATAAGCATTAAGCAAGAAGCTATATATATATATGTAGATTTAGGACTTTCAAGATAATGAAGAATATACCCGGTACCAGGCACATGCAGCCACGACAGGGATGAAGATGAAAAGGACCTGCCAAGCTACCTGTACCATCACTCCTATAATCCCCAAAATGTTAATAGAAGCAATAGCAACATATGCAAATTGACCCGGTAATCTCAAGTCGGCAACACTTTGGTCTGTAGAAGCCTGACACCAAGAAAACAGAGTGATCAGGTGAGAGTGAGTCCGTAGGATCATGTTTTAGTATTGGCATTACTTACTCTGTTCAATATTCTCCCCATTGGTGTGGCATCAAAGAATGACATGGAAGCACGGAAAATGCGGAAATGCATTTGCGTGAAGAGTTCAGTAGCCATCTTCAAACCGGTCATCGCAACCAGCAATGCTCTGACGAGTATGCAGAAGGAGCTAGCGATGGCTAGAGCTACATAAACTAGTATCAATATAAAGCCGCTCACCGGAGGTTCCACATCTTTGGAGACAGGAGTCACCCAAGTCATCCAATAGTTGCTCCCAATGCTTAGGACCTGAAAGAGGATCTGTACAAGCAATATCAAAGGAATCACTGCTCCTCCGTATGCTAGTGCCATGTACTTTTGGTACACAGTGAACCCAACTTTGCCCTTCTCTCTTTCCTCTTCTTGAACTAGTTGTCCTCTTGGCTTACCTGAATCTTTCTTCTCTAGCTTTTCTTCATCATCGGCTACTTCTCTATCTTGATTCGTTGTGGATTTTGCAGACGATGCATTGCCTGTCATTTCATATGAATCAACATTTGCTAAGGCATCAGTGTGAGCTCCTACAAGTTGCATGAAATATTTTCCTGAATCAAGAATGTCATTGTATTTCCCTGCTTCTGTGATCTTTCCATCTTTCATAACCTACCAAAAGGATTATTTTGATTTCATAAATGTGGTAGATAATGCAATAGCAAGAGATAGTGTATGATAAACAGGTCACAAACCAGTATGAGATCAGCTTCAGGCAGAAATTCAACTTGATGAGTGACGTATATGACAGTCTTGTCTCTCAGAATCCCCAGCAGTACTTCCTTTTAGAGAGATCATATCAAAATACAAGGCAGAAGCCAGCACATAGTATATATGGTAAGAGTCTATGTAAGTACTTCAAAGTCAAAATAAGCAGAAAGAAAAGGAAAGTATTACTATTATAATTACCCTGAAGAGATGTGATGCAGTATGAGCATCTACTGCACTAAAAGGGTCATCAAACAGATAGATATCTGCGTTTTGGTAAAGAGCACGAGCGATTTGTATACGTTGCTTCTGTCCACCGCTTAGATTGATACCTCTTTCCCCAATAACCGTCTGGTCATGGAACGGAAGAAGCTCCAAGTCCTTATTCAAAGAACATGCCTCAAGGACCTTCTTGTACCATTCTCTTTCCATTAGCTTACCAAACAGAATATTATCTTCCACTTTGCCGCTTTGTATCCAAGGCGATTGTGCAATGTATGCTTTACTTCCACAAACCTTAACATTTCCAGATAATTTAGGAACTTCACCAAGTATGGATGAGAGTAAGCTTGATTTACCAGAGCCAACAGTACCACAGATAGCTACATTCATCCCCTGAGATACTTTGAAACTCAAGTCTCTCAGTGTCGGGACTGGAGAAGAGTCATCCCAAGAGAAACAGCCATTGCTGACTTCCACAGCCATTTCTGAACTTCTACTAGTAAGTCTCTCCACTACATGTTTCTGCAGATCATCTAGACAGAGAAAAGATGAAATCCTGTCAAGAGATACCTTCGTCTGAACAAACATGGAGATCGTTTCGGGAAGTTGGTAGATCGGGTTCTGCAGTATCCGGAAAGTTGCAAGGGCTGCCAGGATCTTCCCTGATTCAAGAGGAATCTTGAGCAGTATACAAGCACCAAAAGTTGTTGCAGATATGATAGAAGGTGCAGTCCACAAAACAGAGCTCATAGCGGCTGAGTTATACACAAACTTCTTAAGCCAGCCTGCTTCGATATGTCTAAGCTCAAGAATCTTAGAAAGGAACTTCATCTCCCATCCCTGAAGCTTGAGAATCCTCATGTTCAGCAACACCTCTGATGTTTTCTTCATCCTGTTGTCTTTGGACTTCATCAAACTGCTCTGAAACTTCTCTTCCAACTTTGCAAATGGGAAATTTGTGAGCATAACTAAAACAGTGGCAGGCAAAGCTACAACTGATCCAAGTCCAAGGCTTTTGTACAAGATCCATAAGGCCAAACTAACTTGTAAAACAAGTATCCATGGATCATGCATAAACCAACAAAAAGAGTTTATCCTGTCAGCATCTACAGCCATGAGGTTTATAATCTCGCCACTGGTGTGTTGTCCTTGCTTCGAATGACATGGAAGGGTCAAGCCCTTTTCGTAGACCATCGAAACCAGGATCGCTCTCATCCCAAGCCCACATTTTTGCGCCCTGAAGAACCATTGCCTTTGTGTCTGACATTCCACAAGCTTAGCAACAAAGAAACTTGTCACTAAAACATACCCTTGGTTTTTATATTGTCTGTGACCGTTGAGGTACTGAACGAAGTTATCCATGAGATACGGAGCAACGTAGCAAGATAACGTGTAGAAAAAAGCAAACAGAGTTGACAAAGCAATATCCCGCCACTTTGTGAGGAAGAGTGCCTTGATAAGCTTGAACATGGTGATGTTTCTTTCACCATCGTCCCATTCAAGCTTACTCCTGAATACCCGACATAGGTTCTCAGCTTTGTCACTACTGTCAACTTGAGGAACATCTTTGCTGTCTATGATTTTCTCATTTCCTAGAGTAACCAGAGGAGTCATCCAAGAGAAACTCATGAGGCTTAGAAACCCAGCTTTTGAGAAAGGAGGTGTAGTGACCTCATCATAGCCTTCGTTCTTACTAGATTCAGTACTACTCAAGAGTGGTTCTTCGACAAGGTTGTTCCTCTCACCTTCTCCTTTCTTCCACAACCACGAAAAACAGAGAAACAAGCCAGCGCAAACACCCACCAAATCAGACATTACAATGTGAACTGACACCAGTTCTTGGTTCCTGTATAAAACCAAGTCTACCACAAGACGGCAGCAAGAAACCACGAAATAGAAAACCCACCAGACTCTTAGCAAAAAAGGAAACTTTTGCTCATGAGAATCAGTGGATACACGCGGGTAAATGGAGATGGTACCCCAAGTAAGGGCAGCCAACAGAAGATCTAAGAGAGGCCAACCATTTGTATGCCAGTAAACGCAACTTAGCAACGAAAGCACAGAATAAAACACAGATAGTGACACACAACACACAACAACCAGTTTATTAGACGTTAAAGACACCCTTTTATTCATGAAACCATCACTGTTTTCAGAAGCCCTCTTCTTGCATACACAAGAACCAAAAAGAAATAGCAACAACACCAGGTTCAAGACAAAGGAAAGCACCGAGAAGTAGATGGGCTGAAGGAGAAGAAATTTGATAGGATTTTCCATCAGGGAATATGAGGATTGACCAAAATGATTACTCTTGTGGCTGGATATTTATAGGCTGCTCAGTCAATAAATAATACTACTTTTGAAGACCAAGACGAGCACAAACAAAAATATATTATTATATAAACCATGACACAACAACCTTCCAAACACATGAATGAATTTTTATAATGACTAAAGCCTTGCACCACCTTCGCCGAAACTCCCGTGTGATATTCTCTGGAAAAAAATAATCACAATACTGTATTGTGCAAACTTTATCGATACAAACGAAGAAGGACCATTTGTGAAGATAAATGAACAAGCAGACCCATCAAAATTTAAACGACACATCATTTTTTGAAACATCTTAATCTTAGCAACATGTCCAGAAACAGATGATACTTACATCGGTTCTTGTTTATAGTAGTACTGGACTGAAGGATGATGAAATCTTCTTCTTTCCCACCAGTTTGATCACAGAAATTATTAGACCACCCTAATAAATGTGATGGCTGGTCCATGGAGTAAGAGAAATGAGAAGAAGGCAACCTCCGCAAAAAATATAACTCAGTATGCGAAATTATCCATGACTTTATTGTACAATTTGTTTTTTTTTTTTTTTTACAATTATAGTTCAATTTGGGTAGACACACGACAAGGAAAGATAAAGTAATAATTGGATTTGTGATCTCCCTCATTTTCATGGATCTTTGGTTCAACTAGCTTCTTTTAAATCTGGAGTCCGAACTTGCTGTGTACTCTGCCACAAGCTTTGAGAACGACGACGACTTGTCTCCCAGCAATCTCGCCGGTGAATCGTGTTCTTCAATAAGCCCTACATTTAGATAGAGAACCAAACTTAATATATAAGTTTTTGATAAAATGAATAAACGTAATACAAGTGTCTGGTCACGATATCACGACCTTGGTCTAGGAGCAGGACCATATCGCTGTCTATAACAGAAGATATTCTGTGTGCAATCGTTATGACTGTACAATCCGAGAAATGTTGTCTCAAGGTCTCCTGTATCAGATTATCAGTCGCAGTATCTACAGAAGCGGTGGCTTCATCAAGAACCAATACTTTGCTTCTCTTGAGCAAGACTCGTCCCAGACACACCAATTGTCTCTGGCCAACACTCCAGTTCTGTCCATTCTCACTAACTGAAACACAAAACAATCATGTTCCATTCATCAAAATATTTTTCAAAGATTCAAGATGACTCACTGTGACAGTAGTTTTATACTAACCAGTGGAATCTAGCTTCAGTTCTTTCTTCCTTACTTCATCCCCGAGTTGACACTTGTCAAGTGCCTGAAAATAGAAACCAAAACAATAGTGTGAGAAGCTTCCTTTTGCTATATGAAGAAATTCAGTAGGAAACAAGGGAAAACGAACCTCCCAGATTTGGTCATCAGTGTATTCCTCAAGAGGGTCTAAGTTACTCCGAACCGTGCCTTCGAACATGGTTGGATCTTGAGGTATGATACTTAGTCTGGAACGCAAGTCGTGCAGTCCAATGGTCAAGATGTTTATTCCGTCGATCCTGATTTCTCCGGCTGTAGGTTCCACAATCCTAAAAAGAGTTTGAATTAGAGTGGATTTGCCACATCCTGTTCTTCCAACGATTCCAGTTTTCAGGCCTCCTGGAAACGTGCATGTCAATCCACGCAGCACCATAGGCAAATGTGCCCCATATCTTACCTGCGTAGATTATTCATCTTGCATAAGTCACAAGAACTTCCACCAAGTCACGAGAATGAAAGAAGAAGGAGAGAGCTCAGTTACCTGTAGATTAGAAATAGTAATCTCTCCATGATAAGGCCATGATTTTTCAGGCCGAGTTGATTCAATCACAAGAGACGGTTCACTGGGGATGTCTATGTATTGAAGCATTCTCTCAACAGATATCATTTTGTTCTCAAGATCGCAAAGTGTCCATATTAGCGTGGCTTGCAGGCTATTTAGAGTGAGTGCATATGTAACAGCTAATCCTGCAAAGCCTTTAAGAAGTAGAATACAGAGAAAGACAAGGAAGATTTAGTTGTGAATGGAAACAAACAAAAAACTTATAAGAGGGTGGAAACTTTACTTGGATTAATGACTCCTTCGGGGATAGAAACTAAGATAACAAGTGAAAGCGCAAATGCAGCAGCAGATAAGAGATCAAGGCGGAAGCAAAGCCACTCCATTGCAGAAATGGCATGGAACCTCAGTCGAGAATAGCAATCATTGAGTCTCATAATGTCACTGCGGAATCTTGGTTCTTGATCAAAGCTCCTGATAGTTGTTATTCCTGAAAGTGTTTCAGAAAAATGCTGTACTATAGGCGATCTGCTAATTCCAGCTAATCTTGCGAGTTCCCGAGCCGCAGATATGTAATATTCCTGCACAGATATGTGAATTAATATCAAGACTTAGGTTGGTGAGAGCCTCAGGAAAGTTAGTATGAATCGTATCAATGATCACACTAAGTCCCCTTTATTCCATGAGCAACAAGCCAAAGTATGAAGATACACTTTGATCCAAGTTTGTGAGTGTTGTGGAAAGTACCCGATACCAAAAGCACGCAGCGATCACAGGGATGAAGACAATAAGGACCTGCCAAGCAACCACTCCCATCACTCCGATAATCCCCAAAATGTTTACAGCAGTAACAGCAAGATTTGAAAATTGACTTGGTAATCTCAAATCCACGGCACTTTGGTCTGTAGAAGCCTAAATCAGCATTGAAACCACAGTGATCAGGAAAGGAGTTCCCAGTGGTATTGTCATTACACATTGAGTAAGTAAGCAAGCATAGATAGTTCTTACTCTATTCAAAATTCTCCCAATTGGGGTGGCATCAAAGAACGACATGGAGGCACGGAAAACACGGAGATGCATCTGATTGAATAGTTCAGTGGCTATCTTGAAACCAGTCATCGCAGCCAGCATTGCTCGGAAAAGTATGCAGAAGGAGCTTGCAGTGGCTAGAACTACATAGACTAGGATCAATGTAGAGCCACTCACTGGAGGTTTCACATCCTTAGAGACAGGAGTTACCCAAGCCATCCAATAGTTGCTCCCGATGTTTAGGACCTGAAAGAGAATCTGTACGACCAATATAATAGGCACAAGTGCTCCTCCATACGCCAGAGCCATATACTTTTGGTATACAGTGAACCCAACTTTGCCTTTCTCCCTCTCTTCATCTTGAACTAGTTGTCCTCTTGGGGTAGCCAAATCGTCCTCTTCTTTTTCTTCACCATTGGGCTTTTTGTTTTCTTTGCTTGTAGCTGCTTGTTCCGAAACTGATCCTTTTTCATATGAATCAACTGCTGCTAAGGCATCAGTTTGAGCTCCAACAAGTTCCATAAACTCGGTTCCTGAGTCAAGAATTTCATTGTACTTTCCCGCTTGCGTGATCTTCCCATCTTTCATAACCTACGAAAATGATTATTTGATTTCATAAATATGTGGTAAGAATCATACTGCACATGCAAGATGGTGTATAGCAAACAAGTCACAAACCAGTATAACATCAGCTTCAGGCAGGAATTCAAGTTGATGAGTGACGTATATGACTGTCTTGTCTCTCAGAAGGCCCAGCAGGACTTCCTGTTACAGAGAAAAATAACCATGAGATATCAGAAAGACAAAGCAACGGTACATGGTAAGAGGAATCAGAAAGAAAAGAAAAGGATTTTTACCTTGAAGAGATGTGATCCAGTATGAGCGTCTACAGCACTAAAAGGGTCATCGAACAGATATATATCTGCGTTTTGGTAAAGAGCACGTGCCATCTGTATCCGTTGCTTCTGACCACCGCTTAGATTGATACCTCTTTCACCAATAACCGTCTGATCACGGAACGGAAGTACCTCCAAGTCCTTATTCAAAGAACACGCTTCAAGCACCCTTTCGTACCATTCTCTTTCCATAGGCTTACCAAAAAGAATGTTCTCTTCGACCTTGCCGCTCTGGATCCAAGGCGACTGTGCAATGTATGCCTTTCTTCCACAAACCTTAAGATTGCCAGATATTATGGGAACTTCACCAAGTATGGATGAGAGTAAGCTTGATTTCCCCGAACCAACAGTACCGCAAATAGCGACGTTCGTCCCATGAGGGATTTTGAAACTTATGTCTCTCAGCGTCGGGATGGGAGAAGAGTCATCCCAAGAGAAAGCACCATTGCTGACTTCCACAGCCATCTCTGAACTTCCATTAGAAACTCTCTCCACACCATCTTGCTGCAAATCATCAAGACAAAGAAAAGATGCAATCCTATCAAGGGAGACCTTTGTCTGAACAATCATCGATATTGTGTCGGGAAGTTTGTAGATAGGATTTTGCAGAATTCGAAAAGTTGCAAGAGCCGCTAGTATCTTTCCTGATTCAAGAGGAATCTTCAGAAGCATACAAGCCCCAAAAGCTGTTGCGGACACAAAAGAAGGTGCAGCCCACAGAACAGAGCTGATAGCCGCTGAGTTATACACGAATTTCTTGAGCCAGCTTGCTTCAATGCCTCTAAGGTCAAGAATCTTATGAAGGAACTTCATCTCCCATCCCTGAAGTTTGAGAATCCTCATGTTCAGTAACACCTCCGATGTTTTCTTCATCCTGTTATCTTTAGACTCCATTAAATTTCCCTGAAACTTCTCTTCCAACTTTGCCAAGGGAAAATTTCCCAGCATAACTAAAAAGGTTGCAGCAAAAGCTACAATTGATCCTAGCCCAAGGCTTCTGTACAAGACCAACAACGCTAAACTGATTTGTAAGACAAGTATCCATGGATCATGCATATACCAGCTAAAAGCACTGATTCTCTCAGCATCTACTGTCATGAGATTTATGATCTCACCACTACTTTGTCCTTGCTTGGAGTGACATGGAAGGGTCAAGCCCTTTTCGTAGATCATCGAAACCAGGACCGATCTCATTCCAATACTAGCTTTTTGCAACCTGAAGTACCAATTCCTCCGGGCTTGGCATTCTACAAGCTTTGCAACAAAGAAAGTTGTCACTAAAACAAACCCTTCGTTAGAATATTGTTTGTTACCGTTCAAGTACTGGACGAAAGTATCCATGAGATACGGTGCAACATAGCAAGACAACGTGTAGACAAAAGCAAACAGAGTTGACAAGACAATGTCTCGCCACACTGAAAAGAAGAGTGCCTTAATAAGCTTCAACGTGGTGATCCTTCTTTCACCATCGTCCCAATCAAGCTTGCTCCTAAATATCCAAAATAGTTTCTCAGCTCTGTCACTACTGTCAACTTGAGGAACATCCTCGCTGTCTAGGATTTTCTCGTTTCCCAAGGCAATCAAAGGACCCATCCAAGAGAAACTTATATGGCTTAGAATCCCAGCGTTAGAAAAAGGTGTAACAACCTCATCATCCCCTTCCACCTTATCCAACTGCACACTAGATTCAGCTCCATTCAAGAGGGGTTCTTCGAGTAGGCTGGTCCTTTCATGTTCTCCTTGCTTCTGCAAAGATGAATAACAGAGAAACAACCCCACGCTAACGGCGACTACATCAGACATTAATAGGTGAACCGACTCCAGTTTTTGCTTCTTGTATAGAGCAATGTCTACCAAAAGACGGTAGCAAGAAAACATGAAATAGAAAACCCACCAGACTCTAAGCAAAAAAGGAAACTTTTGACCTTGAGAATCCGTGGATAGACCGCGCAGGTGGAAAGAGATGGCACCCCAAGAAAGAGCTGCAAACAGAAGATCTAAGAGAATCACCAGTTCCCTGAGATCCCAACCATTTGTATGCAGGTGGAAGCAACTTCGCAGCAACAACACAGAATTCAAGGCAAACAACGTTTCACAACATATAACGACCAGATAATTGTACGTTAAAGACATCTTCTTAAGCCTTTCATCCGTGAAACCATCACTGTTTTCACAAGCCACTCTCTTTTTGTAAACCCATGAAACAAACATAAATAGCAACAAAAGCAGATTGAAGAAAATGGAGAACATTGGAAAGTAGATGGGCTCAAGAAGGAGAAAATTGAGAGAACTCTCCATTGCATAACTTTGTTTCATTATGCAATGGGTGCGATGAAAAATGTTTAAGTCTCTCACCATGGACAATATATATAGACAACTGCGTCAATAAATATTATTTCAATGGAGAAATAATCCAAAAGAAATAGAATATAATTCCTTGACGCCTCAACGTCCACCCATGAACATTTTTTTAATGCTTAAACCCTGGTTCCCAGAAATTCCTCTGTATTTTCTATGCAAAACAAGCACAATACTGTGAAATTTCGCCGAAACAAACCAAGAAGACCAAGACCTCTCTGATTTCATGGAAAATAGTACCGACCCTATCTAAACTGTACTTGTTTTACCGCTTTTTCTACAACAAGTTTTAACAGAAACAGATGACACTTACAGAAGGAATATGTAAGTTCTAATTGATTGTAGCTAGCAAATCCAGGATCCTGATTCCCTGACTGGTCCTTGTTGTCATCTCCTAAAAAGCTACATAGTACGCAAAAACAAAAGTCAAGAGGGGGATGAATTTTCGGCTCATTTGCAACAGTCTGATAACAGTAATCATGGTTTTACCAAACAAAACTTACATACTAAACATTTCTTACGCCTCTGCTAATCAGAAACCAACCACAGGAAACTCCACTAAACAGTAATCAGAGTTTCCGAGTTTTTACTTCAGATCCCATCTTAATCAGACTATCTTACAGAGACAAATGATATGATTATAGAAACAGGGTTGCACTAGCCACCGCATATCATATGTTCTACAGCTTAAATTACAGGAGCAGCCGAGAACTATGAGAACAACAAAAGCGAAGACTTTCTCAAATAACATAATCCGACCACTCGGATATATGCGACGTCTGGTCCATGGTCAAGCCAGGTATCTTGTCGTGCTTTTTCGGATTATCTTTGCCACCAAGCAATCTCGCCGGATTTCCCACGGCCGTCGTACGCGGCGGCACGTCCTTCAACACCACCGAGCCAGCACCGATCTTGGCTCCCTCTCCAATCGTTATATTCCCCAAAATACACGTCCCAGCTCCAATCAAGACCCCATCGCCGATCTTCGGGTGCCTGTCTCCGCACTGTTTCCCCGTTCCCCCGAGCGTTACGTTGTGGAGAATAGAGACGTTGTTCCCCACCACCGCCGTCTCGCCGATGACGATGGCGGTCGCGTGGTCGAGCAAAATCCCGGTTCCGATTTTGGCCCCAGGGTGAAAATCAACGGCGAAGGCCTCCGATACTCTGTTCTGGATCAACAAAGCGAGGACTTTCCGGTCCTGCGTCCAGAGCTCATGAGCAATTCGATGCGCTTGGCAGGCGAGGAAGCCCTTGAAGTGTAGGAAACAATGGACGTAGCTTATGCAAGCTGGGTCTCTTTCCTTGACCGCTATCAGATCTTGCTTCACCGATTCAACGATTTCTGGGTGTTCTTCGAGAACGCCGTTGAACAAATCGAAGAGCGTGTTGCTGGGAAGGTTTAAGTTGCTCAGCTTAACCGATAGAGTGTTCGCCAACGCCGCCTCCAAGGATCGCTGGGAGACAATAGATGCGTTATAATAGCCGGAAACAATAGGTTCTCGCTGGATATCGGACTTGGCTTCTTCGCGGATTTTCTCCCAGACATCGTCGATTTCGGCGTCTCGATCGAGATCTTCATCAAGCGGGCGGGTGTGGAGGGTTTTGGTCTGGATCCCGTTGATCGGAGCTCGCGAAACTCGGTCCGGGTAACCGGTACGGTAGTAATTCAGGTAACGGAAGCCGGATTCATCGTCGTGAGACCTGGTGGAATCGCGAGAAGAAATCTGAGGTTTCCCGGTTCTGCACGTGTCGATACACGCCGCCATTGGAGGGGTTAAGGTTTTTCGGTTATCTTTGGGTGCAGAGGACCTGGATGAGACAAATGAAGGGAGGAAAGAGGAGGAGTAGAGGACATGGTTGTGTGGAGAAGATGAACGGAGCATATATAGGGAGAAAGAGAAGTGGCGGCGACTTGTGACCGGGAACATTGGAAATTTTCTCGGGAAAACTCTTTTTTCTTTTCTTTTCTCTTTAATATCGAAACCAAAACGAAAGGATGTAAAGAATTTATATTTTGGAGTTTCTGGCTGCCCTATCCCTCCCAAGATTTGTTTCCTTCAAAATTCCTAATTTCTTTTGTTAAAAATGTTATTACTGTACAGTGTACACTGGCCACTGGTTCTAGGTTGGCAAAAAGTTACTTTTAGTTCCATCATTTCATGCAACAGCATGAAAATTTGCTCATGCGCAAGTAATTTAACAGTTTTGCTAACTTCTACTAAACCAATAAGTAATTTTTCCTTCTTGCTTGTGCAATTGCATCTATCAAAATTCAAGAACATATACCTCATGTCGACATTCGTTTAATATCGCATGTGGTTTTTAGATCGTGGTCCGAATTTTTATTTTTATTTTTTTGTTGGAGAAAGGGTTAAAAACATTTCGTGGTCAGAGTTTCAACAAAAAGGGTTAAAAACATTTCGTGGTCAGAGTTTTTCTATATATATTATTATTATTATTTGCTGTGAGTGAAGCTGAGGCACATGTTCTTTTGTGACACCTACTTTTGTTTACCATCGACCCTCTTTTTTGTTGTTCATTCTATTTTTCTTTTATTTTATTTGGGTATGATTTGTTCATTCTATTTTGTTTTCAAAATTCATATAATTAACGACTTTAAAAAAAAGAAGTTGTTCACTGAAAAATCGATTATTTAGGTGTGTGAATGGTGAATACATGCAAGCACAATGCCATAAGAAGAAATGTAAGTTATACTGTATAAACTAATAGCTCGAATATAACCATCATTGAAATAAAAGAAAAATAAATAAGAAGAAATGTAAAGTTAAAGCCTTTGTTCCAAAAAAAATGTAAAGTTATATAAAAAAAAAGTGACGTGTGTAATGACATATCTGTCTATAGATCCGTGAAGCCATCGTCCTCTTAACTTGGAGACTCCTAGTTAGTTTGATCCAATGTCCGCTGAAATTATATCATCTCTCTCCTTCTAATCATATTATTAGCATATGTGTACATGTATTAATTAATATAATCCTCTATGACTTGAAAATGACATTCGCAGCTAATATGTTTAACATATATATTGGTGACTAGCTAAATATATATATAGGTGAGATTATGTGAAAACAAAAATCATGTTTATGTTGTTAGAATCAATTTTTCGTCGATTGGTTAGGAAAAATATCTTAGTTTAGTAACTGCCACTGAAAACAACAAGGGGAAAAACACACAAATGTATTAAGAATGAAAAACAATTGGTAACTACAAAACGAAAAGCTATTAGAGGGCACATCAATGAGGACCCCTCCAATTATTTTTGGACACTTATGACTCTTTTTTTTTTAAACACTGAAAGATACTTATGAATTATGAGTCTTCTAAAGCCAAAAAAAAAAAAAAAAAAAATGGAACTTGTGAGTTAGGACTTCGGAGTATATTTTTGTTTCCTTTCAATTTCAGCCATTGAAAAGACCGTCTCTTCGAGTGTTGAAAACACACAGCTCTGTTTGTTTGGTGCTTCCACTATAGCGGTTGGTTTTCGATTGCGATTAGTTCCCAACGACAAGACTTGTAACTCGTATAAATGACTACTAAATTTATATTTATCGAAATGTATTTCTTCTGGCACATCATAAAAGATAACAATACATAATTTCATGTTACGCAGCAACCCTAATGACAATACTTTGAGTTTTATTATAGAATCTATTGAAGCAGGTATTGTGTATGATTTCAGTAACTGATTCAAAAAGTATTGTTCTTTTATTCGTACATCTTTAAGAAAAAATCTATGCTAAAAATAAAAGTTAAATAAATATGGACGGTCCGTGTTAGTATATCGTGGGATTGTGGGAATATGCTATAACTTTGGCGACTATTATAAACATCCACATCATTGTTGTCTCCTCCACTTCATTATTTTCATTTCAATTTTGGCGACCCTTCTTTCTTTTCTTTTCTTTTGGTCAAGAGATGATGATCCTACGGTGAAATGGATCACTTATTTACGATTAAAATAATCATATCGCTGTCTGTATGATTGACTGTATGTGGAAAACAATATTCTGAAAGTTTTTTTTCTTTGGATCGGATATCTACGAGTTAAATACAGTTGAATATTTACGCATAATGCCAAATTAGCGAGGCATTGAAAACCCCATTAGGTCTGTGGATAAAATAGCACATCTATTTCAAAATTCCAACTTCCTGGTTTTAAATAGCTCAAGTTGCGTATTGTTTTTGTTCCACACTTCTTGTATTTAAATAAAGATTCCATTCAAATTAATTTTACAAGAAAATGCTTTAATTATAATATGACTGCAAAACAATTAGTAAAACAAAAAAAAATCCTTTGAACTTGCTCACTTGCGGATTTGTTCATCAACCAAGAACCAAGGATGGCTAAAAAGATTCCAACTTTGCTAAGACCAGAGAATACACTTACATTTTCATTACAGAGGCTCTCAAAAGGACTAATTCAAGGGCTTACCAGAACTAAGCAATGAGGATGATCTGAAACAGTCTGTTCATGCAGTGCAAGTGCCCATCACCTATGAGGAAGAAAAACTTTGGTTAAGAACAAGCACAGAGTCGTTGATGGTCAAAGAGGAAGACTGAAATTTGATACAGATTTTCTTGTGGATAAGTAAGTATCCACAATATTCAACTGGAGGATTAAGAATGGAAGCAGTTTCACTAACTAGAGTACTAGACACATCCGTTTTAAGATATATTCAGAATACAAGAAGAGGAAAGAGCTTTAATTTTTTACCATTGTTGCTACGCTTGTTCATCAGAGCTTCACCTCCACATCAACACCAGCAGGAAGATCAAGTTGCATCAACGAATCGATAGTTTGTGCAGTCGGATATAGAATATCAATCATCCGCTGGTGTGTCCGGATCTCAAAGTGAAACCTAGCATCCTTGTGAACGTGAGGAGACTTTAGAACACAGTAGATACGCTTCTTGGTTGGCAAGGGAACAGGGCCCATCGTCTTTGCATTAGTATTTCTCGCAGCGTCAAGTATCTGCTTGCATGAATCCTCAATAAGAGGCACCCAGTATGATCTAAGCTTGATCCTAATCTTTTGCTTTGGCGCCATCTGCTTAGAAGAAAACAAAACTCAACTCAACCAAAAACATTTAAAATATCCACAAAACCTCCAAAAACAAAACTCTGGGGTGGCAAGTATTTCAACCTCAGTAAGATTATACACACACAAAGAGCATTCCCATCTAAAGATGATCACTTCACACTTCTCTTATCTACCTAATGGCATTACTTACTAATCAAAGGGATTTACTTATAACGCATAAGAGAGCTTCGAGTGATGTAAAAGCGTTCTACGCCAAAAAAGTCTATTGACTTGACAAAGATGACACAAAACACCAACTTTGACAAATCCATGGGAAAATCTAACTATCGTGTATCAATTTCTAGTGGTGAGATTTAACGGCAGCTGAATGTACCTTATCCGCGTCGACACTGATGGAGGAAGAGCTCGGAACCTGAGTCACACGGATTCAATGTAAGATCATGTCCACCAGAACAAACACTAAACACGAAATTGAGCAACTAAATCTAGTGGATACTGTAGAAAACGGATATCATATGCTAATGATTCTGCGAAACAGGTGTTCCCTAAATTTCCGAATAGTCATTTGCAAACAAATCGAAGAATCCGAGAAAGTCAGGAAGAGGAGGGGCAAAATGTACCTCGGAAAATTCCTCAGAGGCGGGTTCATCGAGAATTTCTGGAGTCGAATCTAGAGTTTCGGGAGCCGCGAAGACCTTCGTGAACGAGAAGGACGGTTTATTAAGGACAGAGGAAGTAAGGCCGCCATGAGTAGAAGATGGCAGCAATGAAAGCAAAGAGACTTTCTGTCTGGTAGCAGAAGCCGAAGAGGTTGGAATGGCGAAAGACGGCAAGAGGAACGACGATACACTAGAAACCGCCATGGAAATTCCAAACAAATAATCGATTTCTCTTCTTCTTCTTCCTCTTCCTCTCCTCTCTTGACACTGGAAGGATGTAGTTTCCTCTTCCGCAGCTTCGTTTCGAGGGTTATCCCATTATCCAAAACCTTTTTCTGTCTTTTTAATTGATGAGGTAATTATTTATTACAGCCCATTAATATACAAAAAGGCCCACTCTAATAAATACCCATTTGGCCCGATAGAAAAATCCACAAAACGTTTTATTCACACACCAACATAATTAAATTAATTATTAACCATCAATTAACTTTTATAATCAAAAAGGCTTCAGTAGCTCAGTTGGCTAGAGCGTGTGGCTGTTAACCACAAGGTCAGAGGTTCGACCCCTCTCTGAAGCGATTTTTTTTCATTTTTTTAAAAAATGTAATTGCTGCCTTTTTTTTTTCTTTCATTTATACATTTGGAATTTGTAGTTTCTGTGTTTTTCTATGATCCAATAAATATAGTCCTCCAAATCCCTAATCTATAGTTTTAAAATACTCATGAGATCCTATATATTTGTTCATCCTATTTGTTCAGATCAATGGTTGGTGATCGTGTAACACATGCTTTGTGGACTTTACTTTATGGCGTCATTACTTTGCTATAAAGATCTAAAACCGATGATCATCTATTTTTGCTCTCTTTGTTTGATGTTGAGTACGTAAAATTTACGATATACAATTCATAATTTCATCAATTAAATTTTGCTATTGCGATTTACGAAGCAGAGAAAACAAAAAAAAAAAACAAAAAAACTGAAACAAGGTAAAAGTGTGGGGATACACCCATCACGAGTGAGAGCTCTTCACGAATCACGATGCGTAGATGCTCCTTGCAATGGTACTGGAACTACTCAACACAAGTAAGAAAATGCAACTAGCTAGGGGAAATGATAAAGAAGACTAAGATTCTCTCCACCAAGATTACGACCTCAAGGGACAAAACTTGTGTTTCTGTAGCATGTGGTTAACATTCTCGGCCATTGAAGAGATTGATTGCAGTGCAACCTCCTTCTCACATGCATTTTGAATTATTACTTTGAAAAGCNTTTTTTTTTTTTTTTTTTTTTTTTTTTTTGGGATAATTCAGGGGTAATCCCAGACCTATGGAGGGGTCCGGACTAATCCCCTGGGAGAGGTGCAGCCCACGGATAGACCCTCTCTCCGGATATTCAAATGGGCCGTAAACAAGAGTCCATATCCATATGGCCAAATGAGATAAATCAAGCAAATCCGCGCTTGGGGGGAGTCGATCCCTGGCCTAGACTAACAGGGCAACTCCTCCACCAAGAGGGAGCCACTAGACCACCACCACTTGGTTTATATATATAGTATTTACAGAGAGTTGATCAACAATTATCTTATTGATAGACGAAGAGAGTTTATATATACAACTCTATGAGAGAATATTCTAAACTTGCTATGCAAGATACAATCTCTAACAATATAGAAATTATGATATTAACTCTAGATATGCACAAATATATAAGAGAATATTCACTCTAATATGCCCCCTCAAGATGGACCGCCGAAGAAGAGGCCAATCTTGGTGAAGAGTGACTGAAAGCGAGCACGTGGAAGTGGTTTAGTCATCGCATCAGCTAGCTGGTCATCAGTTGAAATGTGACGAACCCGAAGAAGACCTGACTGAACCCGCTCTCTGATAAAGTGATAATCTAGTGCAACGTGCTTCATGCGAGAATGAAAAATGGGGTTGGCACAAAGATAGGTTGCACCAATGTTGTCACAGTAGACCACTGGCTTCTCAGGCGGCTCGAGCTTAAGTTCTCGAAGAAGGGAATGCACCCACTCAACTTGAGAAACTGTATTAGCCACAGAACGATACTAGGCCTCCGTTGAAGACCGAGCCACACCCTTGAGTTTCTTACTTGACCACGAGATGGGATGTTGACCAAGAAAGACGATGTGAGCTTCGGTAGAAGTGTAATCATCTCGATTACCAGCCCAATCTGCGTCAGAGAAGGCATGAAGAGAAAGACCATTGGAGCGACGAAGAAATATACCCGCGGTGGCCGTACCAGCAAGATAGCGAAGCACCCTTTTTGCCGCATTCCAATGATCAGAAGTGGGTTAATGCATGAACTGAGAGAGTTTTGTCACAGCAAATGAGATATCCGGTCTAGTGAAGGAGAGATATTGTAAGCTACCCACCACTTTGCGATATTCGGTTGGATTGTCAAGGGGAATTCCACCATGGAGAGTGAGAGATGTCGACGAGCAGAGAGGCGTCGCAACTGGTTTGGCATTGTCCATCTTCTGTTCTCGGAGTAAATCAACAATGTATTTCCGTTGTGTGAGCAGGATTCCATCAGCAGAGCGTGTTGCTTCAACTCCAAGAAAGTACGAGAGCTCTCCAAGATCCTTGAGTAAGAACCGTTTGGAGAGGATGTTGATGAAGGCTGTGACATGAGAGCTGCTGGAACCTGTGATAATGATGTCATCAACATAAACCAGAAGATACCTTGCTCATGAAAAATGAACAGAGAGGCATCCGCTAGAGAATTGGTGAACCCTGATTCAAGTAGAAAGCGTTTTAGCTCATTGTACCAGGCTCGCGGAGCTTGCTTGAGTCCATATATGGCTTTGTGAAGTCTACACACATGATTAGGCTTGTCCTTTTCGACAAAACCATGTGGTTGTCGCATGAAAACTTCCTCCTCAAGCGTGCCTTGGAGGAAGGCATTGTCAACATCTAGTTGGCCAATCGCCCAATCTTTGGTGACAGCCACGCCAAGAAGAATGGACAAAACTGGTCCTGAAAATGATGATCAAAAAGTTCCCTTTGTATTCTTCGATCGAACTGGAGCTGGTATTGATCCTGACCATGTTCTTTTTGTTAGAGAAAAGTATGTCATTCTTTAACATCGAGTATTTTCTATTTAATTATGTCGTTGAGATACTGTCTTTAGTTTGTTTAATATGCCTTGAGTCGAGGCTTGGCCGATTTATATTGGATAGTTCGTTGATTGTTTTAAAAAAAAAAAAAAATGTGTTAACCTTTACGAATTATGAATAACGACTATATATATATATATTTTTTTATTTATATTTTTATAACTCAGAGGTAAACTTTAGACCTATTCATGAGCACAGACTAATTTTCTGGGGGAAGAGGTGCAGTCCACAGATGGACATTCTCTCCAGATATTCAAATATGCCGTAAGCAAATATCCATATCCGTGTAGGTGTCCAGAGAAAATCTTGAAGAAGTTCCTCTAGCATATATTTTTCTTTTTGATAACTAACAAACGATTATATAACCTGCATGGTGTTATTACTACTAACATTTCAATATAAATTCATTGGAAAATAAGATTGTATTTTGTGAGATGTTACATTGTTACTTATTTGTTTGGAATCCATGAGAATAATATACATATATAATCAGGACATTTGAGACTTTGAGTATACATAATCAGGACATCTGAGCTAGGTTGCATGGAAACTCCACCCGGGGTGCGTTTCCCGTTTCAGAAACGTTTCCAAAATGTTTTCTCTCGGAAACTCGATTTTTCACGTTTCCTTAAAATCTCAGTTTGGAAACTTGTTGGAAACGCACGTTTTCACTTTGGAAACTCGCGTTTCCATTTTGACACTTTACGAAAAACTTATTTTTTATTTTTGGAAACATAAAAATAAATAATTATAAAACTAAAACTAAGGGGGATGTATTCAATTTGATATTTTGTGTGATTTTAGGTGATTTGTATTAAAATGACAAATTCCCTGTTATTCAAACTTAAATTCTAAAACCTATTTTAAAATTCAGTGTTATTGAACTTGTAATTTTAAAATACACTTTCAAATCCAGTGTTATTGGAATTAATTTTAGAAGTGGATTTTAAGTGATTTTAGAGTTATTTGGTGGAATTTCCTTGTTAAAACATGTTAAAAACAAATCACTTAAAATCTCATGGTTTTACGTGTGATTCTAAAGTGATTTCATCAAAATCATAAATTTTTTTCTAAAATCACCCTAAATCATCTAAAAATGAAATCACCCCAAATCACTATAAATCTCAAGTTTAATATATCCCCTAAAAATAAATGATTAATTTAAATATTAAATAAATGAATGATTAATATGATTTATTACATGATATCAGTTTTGGTATTATAAATTATTTTCGGAAAAAATCAACATTCAACTTTATGAAATTTATACCTTTAATTAAATTATCTAATATTCATGTATTAGATTTGTATTGATTTAAAAATTATTTATAATATAAATTATATGTTTCATATTTCACTATGCATATAATATATATATACGTTTCCAAAACGTTTCCAATCTCATATTTTCGAAAATAGGCGTTCTGAGTATCTTACGAATAGCATACCTTTTTCTTGCCTTTGGTTTTTGGGACCCTTATAATAAAATAATAATAGGCAATTCTCTTTCGGTATTTTCTTCTAGTGGACTGTAACCTTTAGAAGTTTCTTCTATTTTCCAAAAATATCTTTAGAATTTCAACTCGCGGAAACTTCGTGAAACAGAAGGAGAAAACAGTGAAAATTAACAGCTACTTGACAAACCCATATAATACGCAATGAGTGTGGAAAAAATTGGACAACGCAAACGTGACGGTGAAGTCGTAGATGTATATCCAATAAAACAATATTAAACCAAAAATATAAATTCATATATAACTATAAATCCAAAAGACAATAAGGGAAAATAATATCGATATTCAAATTTTGATCTCCATGCTTATGGACTTGTGTTTCGAGACGTATATATGATTACTAACTTTTTTTATATAAGACTAGTCTGATTATTTTTTATTTTTTTTTGTTATATAGTCTGATTAGTGATTACTAGCTATTAATATTTAATTATCTTGTATCTTAGTATATATATATATATATATATATATGATAGATTTGGAGACTAGATTTATGATCTATCCAATATATATTGACTTAGATTTCAATCACCTGCAGTGTTTTGACTTTTGAATGCAAATTTATAACCTGTAATATGTATGATTCAATGTAGTATCACATGGAAATATAAGGCATTGTCATTTTTACAAAGAAATATAGAAATATAAGCCTAACAATAATGATATCGCCATGCAAATTAAAGACAATGACTTAAACAAAGAAAAATAATTGCCTTTAAACTCTATTTTTGAATAAAATAATCTCCAACCCTCTTCTATAATTGACTCAAAAATAAGGGAAATCCACTTTTTCCTCTATATATAGAGAATTTCTATTTCTTCTTCTATTTTTGAATTGAACTTTTTTTTTACATAATAGTCCTTTAATTTTTAAATCTTTTTGTTTATAACTTAAACAAATAATAAAAATTATTTATT
>OVBJ01001722.1:0-24759 GCA_900406535.1 Noccaea bulbosa | reverse complement strand
GAAGAGGCGAGAGGCGGAGATCCGCTGGGAGGCGGCCATTTCGGTGGACGATGGTCTTCAGGCGGCTGCCTCTTTTTCCGTGTCAGAGAGAAAACTAGGACGAACTCCTAGAGAAAATATACTTTAATATCAGTTTTTATTATGGAAAATATCCAAGTTTTTTAGGTTTTGAAAAACTACACTTATTATATGTAAAAAGACTAAATTATCAGGTTTTGAAGTTTCTAACTAATTTAAGTAAAATGAAATTTAATTAATATTAATAAAATTTAAATAATAAAAACAAAAGATTATGACTTGATTTTGATTTTTGTTTTTTCATTTTAAACTGATAAACATTTTAATTCCTAATTATCTGCTAAACAAATTTATATTCTTTTTTTGGCTCAATGTTATGGTAAATGTTTGATAAATAATAGATTATTTGTAATATTAAAGTTGTTTATATAAGGTTCCAAAAATAATAAAATTTATTGAAGACAAATTTTTACATTTTCTCTAGATTTATCAATTTTTAAATTTTAAATAACTGACATATATTCATCAGGAAAAAAATAATATCATTCATAATAATATTTTCAAATTTTTAATTTAATGAATTATAATGTTTTGTTTAAAAAAGGTTAAAACAGTCTTTTTAAATTGTTAAACATAAACATATATAGGATATTTTTGAAACTAAGGTATTTTTAAATATCTAAACATAAATAGGGCATTTTCGAAAGAATAAAAAAAAAAGTTTGGCTCTAATTCGGGTTGTCCTAAACAACTGAACTAAGTAGAACCGAAAACCGGAAATTTCTCATTTATTTAAAGTATTATAAATCCCATCAAAACAGCCTCTCTTATGATCATATCCTTCAAGCCAACAATGGAGTCCGAAATGGCTTAATTTATTTTCTTTTCACAAAAATTATTTATCTTTCCAACTGTGAAAAAGACAGATAACAAATTACTTACTTGAAATTTAGGGAAAACGAAATTTAACAAACGAAAACGAAAGTGAAACAATATTTAATTTATAGAAAAACTAAACTAAAAGAAAAAGAACACTTATAAGAAACAAACTAATCTTGGATGTGCAAAACTAAGCACTCTAGTTTACTTATATTTTGCTTAGTTTTTGTTTTTGTTTTGCTTTTGTTTTGCTTACATACCTATCTTTTAGTTTTGTCAATCTACTTTTTTCTTTTTCAAATTTTAGAACAATACTAACATATGGTTAGTTTGGTGTGAGACTTTGGTAGATTTTGGTGCTGACACTAAGTTTTTGAAATATTCACCATTTAAATATTAATATAATTTTGTATTCACATTTTACCAATTAAATACAATACCAATTACAATATAATTTAGTTGGTATATAGGTTTGTGATAGATCAAAATCAATGTTTTTAAACCCAGACCAAATCAGTGATCGGACCGGGTTCAACCATGAACCGAAAGCATCTTCAGGTTAGGTTAGGACAAAAACTCATAAATAGTTAAACTTAAACCGGTTAAAAATCCGGGCTCGAATAATAAAAAAACCAAAAATCAAGGATCTATTCTAATTAAATAATAAAATTCAAATTTCTTAAATAGTTTTGATTTCAATGTATTGTACACAGATCTAACATTTTTTTTATTGGATTGAAATGCAATGGTCGTAGCAAAGTTAAATCTGAAATATACGGTCTTCATAGGAAGGGATGACAAGAAGCATCATGTGTTCCCCAACACACTTCTTTGTGCCATATAGATCACGAACTTAACAGCAGTAGCCGTTGCTCTTGGAACGTGACTATCGAGAGAGATGTCGTGTGATGTTTGGGTTTCTGTTTGTAGCTAGGATTTCAACTGTGAAACTTGTCTTTATATGGAAATATATTCATAAGGAAAATTATTTATATTAATATCATCAGATCCTGGTTGAACCATATTGACAGACGACTCAAAAGCATTTGGGTTCAGTCTGAATTTAAAAACACTAGGAAACAAACCCGTGCGTCAACGACCTCAAAAAAGGTTTAAACAATGTCAGAGTCATCTACTTCAGGGATGACACACATTGCTTAAGAAAACTCACTCAAAAACTTAAGCTCTCAATCTCTAAACTCATAAGTTATGCCACACATTGACATCTCCTTATATAGCCACATATAAATCCTAATCCTATAAGAAAACACTTTCTCTAATCCTAAGCTCATTAGGATTCCTAATATTAGTAGGATTACAACAACTTGTGGCTTAAGCTTCCTTCAAGCTTAATCAACACACCTTGCTGTCTGATTGGCGACTTCGTTGCCGAGACTGCAAAGCAGTTCCCTAACGTAGTGTTCTTCGAGGTCAACGTAGACCTATTGCCTGTGAGTTTTCATCAACTCTTTCAGTCTCCAATGTAAGTAGTAGTAAGTGTAAAGTATTAACTTTCATGTTTGTGTTTTATTTCAGAATGTTGTCTTGGAGTTCGCTGTCAACAAACTGCCAACGTTTATCTTGATGAAAGAAGACAAGATCCTCGACAAGGTAGTTAGAACTAGGGTGGTTGGAGCTGCCAAAGATGATTACCGCCTGGAGGCTCGTGAGATTGCTCAAACTGCGAAAGATGAAATCATGGTCAAGCTTCAGATCTTGTCGTCGCCTTCGCCTTCAGCTTGATTAGCATTCTTTGTTTTAGATAAGATTCGTTGGTGAATTCTTCGTCGTTGAAGAAGAAGGAATTTTACCAAACTCTTTTTTAGCATTACTTTTATGTAATCATACAACAATTATTTCATTCTCTGGACGTAAATTTTATGAACCTTTGACTCACACAACAAGTAGTTTAGTACTAAGAGAGCAAGTGGACCATATCATCAACCCTAATTTTGTCATCAATCTTTCTACGTGTCACCGATCGTTTTGAGTGACATATGGGAGATTTTCAAGTCCATGAATGTTCTTACAACTGACAGCAAATCATGAAATTTTTATTTATTTATCTCCAATTTGTAACTGGAAGAAAATTTATGAAATTTTTTTGATGATTTTTCATATTTTTTTTGCAATAAAGCTTATTTAATTAAGTAACAGAGAAGAAAATAAAGCTGAAAGAGCGAGACAGCAACAAAACGAAAAGCACACCAAAGATAAGTTGAAATTCCGACGAAGAAGTATTATATAAACAAAAAATTAGATAATTGATATATCAAATCTCCTAAACCCTAAACCTAATCAATCCTTGATGCAAGCACCACTTTCTTCTTCTCCTTCTCAGTACGTTTAGAGCCTTTGCACAGAAACCCGTGTTTCTCCATCCCTCTCTCTCTCTCTTTCTCTTTAATTTTCGCACTCTACTCCGACTCAAAGCCCGAGCCCTCTTCAATTTCATCATCTTAATGAAGTCTAATGGCTGCTGACAATTGATGACCATTGCTTTGAGACGCATTTAAACCTCGTGAGAGACTTCACGCAGTGGATTTTGTTGATTATCCCCACCGTTAGATCGAGAGGAATATAGGTTTCATCGCCGGGGGTGGAGATTTCACGGCCGAGAAGAGGTTGAGTTTTTTTGTTTTTTGTTTCCTCTCTTCATTGTATCTTTTGTTCTTTTGAATAAACCCTAATTAAAATAGAAGACATAATGCTTTAGTAGTTTAGGTCAGAATTAAGCTCGGTAAGTTCCCGTGTGCTCTAAGTTAAATCAATTAATCTTAACATTCGGTTAACAAATTTATTTTTCATTCAATCAGGTTATTTTATAACCCGGTTCGAGTTTGAAATGAAAATATTGGTTCAGGTTGCGAAATTTTGATTCGGTTTAAAGGTTTGTGCAACCAAACCGAGGTTGTTAGGTATGTGGTTCGAAACCAGGCAGATACAAAACTATATTATTACTAGATTAAGCCCGCGTATACGCGTTTTTATTTTAAGAATTTTGAAATAAATTTTGGAAAAATATTAATAAAAATCAAATCACTTTTAAAAGTAGGTAGAATAATATTAAAAGTCCGATAACAAATCTCTAACTAATTAAGATTGGTAATTGTTTTACATTTTAATTATAATTGACAGTTTTCTTTTTAATTCATGATATGAAAAATGAATTTTTTTTTCTTTTTATTGTTATCTAATATAGAAATATTTATACGCCTGTGTCTAAATATGATCGACTAATTAATTCGTGAAATTTTTATTTTTCCATTCAAGAGAATTTAAATTGATGAAATCTTTTTCTAAAATTTTATTTTTAATATTAGTTAATTGTTTGATAACTATATTTTTAGTTTTCTATTTATATTATTGGTTTGTCAGTTTTTTTTTTTGCTCAGATCTTTAGAATACTAGGTTTTTCATCAGCACTACGCGCGGATCTGTATTAATAATTTGATTAAATATTTATTCATAAGGTATTTTCGTCGATAACATGCTTAATTACAATAAATCAATATTCTTATTTCTCTTCATTTGTTTCTTTTTTTAGTTTCTTAGTTTTTTTCTTTTATTTTTGTTCTTTATTCAATTTCTTCTTTTTTGTTAGTCCTTCTTCATCTTTATTTTTTCTCGTCTTCCTTCATCTTCAATTATTTGTCCTTGCAATTTCTTATTCGATCTCCTTCTTCATCTTTGTTATTTGTTTTATCTTTTGTCCTCATTCTTTGATATCATTGTCTTCGCTTTTTTTAATGTTTCTTCTTATTTTTGTCCTCGTCTTGGTTTTTGTTCTTCTATTTTTTTTATGATTAGTTTATGTGGTCGAGGTTAATTGTAAAGAGTTTGGTATATTTCTTTTGTTTAGCTTCTTCTCTTTAGTTTTCTTGATTATTCTTGAGGACTTGATCCCTTTTATAAATAGTTTTATTGTAATTCTCTTTAATTTAATCTTATGTAGAATAAAAATTTAGTTATCTAATATACCCAACCAAACTAGAAAATAAAAAACATTCACATAAATAAAATTAAGTTAGAGATGGTACAATTACATATTCACACATGTAATAAGCAATATCTAATAATAATATAAATAATTTAATTTATATGATCATAGAGAAATAGTTACGCCTAGCTTTCAATTTTCTATTTTTTGGTTTCATCTTTTTATTTAGCTAGTTTTCTTCTTTAGTCTTATCTTTTTGTTTCTTTTATAGCTTTGTTCTTTGCTATCTTCGTCCTCCATTTTCTTCAGTTACTTCTTTTTCTTTTTGTTCTTCTTGGTTTTTATTCTTCTGTTTCTTCTATGATTAATTATTTCCATCGAAAATGCTAATGTTTTGTTAGAGTTTGTTTTCTTCTTCTTTGTATTGGCTATTCTCTCTTCTATTTTTTTCCTCACTCTATTGCTTTTGTACATATTTTAGCATAAGTATCTTTAATCCTATGTAGAACATATTTTCATTATCTGATACACCAAACCAAACTTAAAAATGAAAATGTATGTATAAACAAATTTAAGCTAGAAGATAAGCTAATATGTTGGTAGGTTTTCTAGGGTTATAAAACCTAAATGAAGAGAAGCAAATTGACATATATAATTGTTTTTCATTTTCTTCTTCGTTCTTGTTTTTATATTTTTTAATTTTCTTTGAGTTTTGATTTTTTATTTGTCTTTTCTCTTATATAGTTTTTTCTTCATTTTCACTCATCTTTGCGTTTGGTTTTCTTCGTCTTCGCGCTTCTTTTTATTTTTTTTTTTTTTTTTTGGTTTCGTCTCCTTCATTCTTATTCGCTTTTCTCTTTAGATTGGTCTTTGCAAGTTTTATTTTTTTGTTTGGTTGCTTATCCTTCCTTATTATTCGATTTCCTCTTCAAATTTTTCTTCGCAACTTTTTTATCTGATTTTTTCTTATTCATCTTTGCATTCTTTGGTTTCTATTTTGTCTTCGCAATTCAATATATTCGTTTTCGCTCTTCTTCGGTTTTATCTTCTTACCTTTCTTCTTTGTATCTATTTTTTTTCTTCAATTTTTTCTTTCTTATTTGTCTAAATTGTTTCTCGACCATTGAAATTCTACATGGCTTCATTTCTCTTGTAAAATATTAATTTTATGTTAAAATATTAATTTTATTTTGAAATTTGTAAAGTATTTTTAACATAAGCTTTTTAATTTGATATCGATCCATAAGTTATGTAGAGTGTCCATGTATAAAATATATATGTTTTATAAATTTGTTCTTTCTTATTTGTTAAAAAATTTCAGTGATTATTTATATAATTAAAACTATTATCTTAAATTAATAATTTTTTCTAATATAAATCTAAGTAGATTTTTGGTGTTACTAAAAATTTATATATTTTCTTTCTCATAACTATCGATATTTTTTCTTATAACTATCGATATTCTAAATCTAAAATTTGAAAAATTTCTTAATCTTAGATGATGATATAGAAAAATATTATTGGTTGTTTAAAATTTGGAAAATTTCTTAGTTTTATAGATGCTGATTTAGCATAATTTAATTGGTTTAAACAAAATTAAAAGCTGATGTGGACACTTTTAGAGGCATTTAGCCTCAACTTTTAAAAATTTCAGTGATTATTTATATAATTAAAACTATTATCATAAATTAATAATTTTTCCTAATATAAATCTAAGTAGATTTTTGGTGTTACTAAAAACTTATATATGTTTTTCTTATATCTATTGATATTCTAAATCTAGAATTTGGAAAAAAAGTTAATCTTAGAAGAAAAATATTATTGGTTGTTTAAAATTTAGAAAATTTCTTAATTTTAGAGATGTTGTTTTGGCATAATTTAATTGGTTTAAAAAAAAATAAAAAGCTGATGTGGCACCCTTAGAGGCATTTAGCCTCAACTTTTATATAGTATACATAGATACTTCAAATCTTATATTTAAAAATATTAATTTAATTATTTTGAACTTGTGGAGTTTCTAATTTAAATATGTTATATTAATTAATTTTCTTGAAGCATAAGAAATAAATCTCAACTTTTATATAGTATTCCTCAAATTTTAAATTTTAAAATATTAATTTAATTACTTTAAACTTGTGGAGTTTCTGATTTAAGCATGTTATATTAATTAATTTTCTTGAAACATAAGAAATAAGTCAACTAATTTAACATATACAGCTAATTTTATAGATAATTAATGATATAAATTAATACTATTGGTTGTTTAAAATATAGAAATTTTTTTAATTTATATGATGGATATGGAATGATACTATTGGTTGTTTAAAATATGTAAAATTTCATAAATTTATATGATGATGTGGAATGATACTATTGATGGTTTAAAATTTGAAAAATTTCTAAATTATGTAAATGCTTATGTGGACCATTAAAATCGCGTCTTAAAATCATGTGGACACCCTCAATGGCCTATAAGATCAACTTTTATTAGTAATAGATAGATTTTTTTTTCTTGTTAAAGATTTTATCTTAAAAATATATTTTGGGATTATGCGACATCAATTGAGAATATGTGAGACAAAATGTTTTTTATTTATTTTTATTTTCATTTATAATAAAATAAAAATAAATGTTTAGAATTATATTTTGAATAATAGAAAATTAATTTTTCAATGTAAATAATATTAATTTCGGATTTTTTAAAAAACAAAATGAATAAATTAATATAAAATAATTTTTATGTCTTAAAAATTGAGAATATTTTGATAATTTTGGATATTTAAAAAGTTAGTTTACAAACATTTTAAAAAAGGGGTTAGTTTTCAAAATATTATAAATTTGTATAATATTGGTCCAAATTTCTTCTTTTAATTAGTTATTTTTTATTTTCTTTTTACAAAACACATATCATGATCTTAATAGTTGTAAAATTAAATTTACACTTGTCGCATCCAGTTTTATATAATAAGATTTTGTTAACCGATGAATTAGGGATCGAATCCCAAAATTAACAAAGCCTATTTTCGTTTTCCGGCGACGTTTGGTTACTCTCTGGGTGAAGTGGAATCTCGGAAAGTGCCAACGTTTATCCTCGACAAGGTGGTTAGAACTAGGGTGGTTGGAGCTGCCAAAGATGATTACCGCCTGGAGGCTCGTGAGATTGCTCAAACTGCGAAAAATGAAATCACCATCAAGCTTCAGATCTTGTCGTCGCCTTCGCCTTCAGCTTGATTAGCATTCTTTGTCGTTGTTCAATCTTTTCGAAATTCATTTCCGAGATTAGTTGCAAGAAGAAGGAATTTTACCAACACTTTTTTAGCATAAATTTTATGTAATCATACAACAATTATTTTATGAATATTTGACTTATACAACAAGTAGTTTAGTACTAAGAGAGCAAGTGGACCACATCATCAACCCTAATTTGGTCATCAATCTTTAGACACTAGCTTTTGAGTGATTTTCTCCTCTTCTTGCAATGATCCCTTATAAGTTAGTAGTCATAAACGTATAGCCTCGGAGATTGTTACTCCCATTGCTCATCTCCAAATCTCAGCCAGTTTGATGCATCACTCAAGAAAGTCGTTGAGATGGGTTTTGATCCAACAACTACAAAGTTTGTCTAAGCTCTGCGCATGATTTACCTAATGAGCGACAAGACGATAGAAGAAAAAGTCGAAGTCTACAAAGGTTTAGGCTTTACTGTTGAAGAGATTTTCAAGTCTACTCCTTCTTTTCTGAAACTCTCAAGGAGTAAGATATTGAAATCTATGGAAACGTTTCTAGGTTTAGAATTCAGTCATGATGAGATTGTGATGATTGTGAAACGCGTTCCTTAGTGCATTGAGTGTTCTGCAGAGTCTGTTAGGAAGAAGATTGAGTTTTTGGTGATGAAGATGGATTGGCAGTAAAGGCTGTTGCTTTGCATCCTCAAGTAGTTGGATACAGCTTGAAGAAGAGGATTGTGCCAAGGAACATGTGTCATAGACCCACCAGAATGAGCAACATCAAAGTTTAATTTGATGAATTAAACTTTGATGAATTTAATTCATGAATTTTAATTTGCAATATAGAGTTTTGTAATCTCAAGATCAAAGAGGTTTTGGAATCTCTGTATGTGAATGAATACCTTTTTGAGCCTCCAAAGAAACAAGCCAATAAAGCTGATTTAATTAAGTAACAGAGAAGAAAATAAAGCTGAAAGAGCGACTAAAACAGCAACAAAACGAAAAGCACACCAAAGATAAGTTGAAACTCCAACGAAGAAAGATTGTTCACATATGAATATAAGATTTGATACAGAATGTCCTAGACCCTAAACCTATACACGACTTTCTTCTTGTCCTCTCAGTACGCTTAGAGGCTTTTGACAGAAACTCGTGTTGCTCCATTCCTCTCTCCCAAATCTTGGCATCCTACTCCATCTCAAAGACCGAGCCCTCATCATCTTAATGAAGTCTATACGGCTGCTGACAATTGATGACCATTGCTTTGAGACGCATTTAAACCTCGTGAGAGACTTCAAGCAGTGAATTTTGTTGATTATCTCCGCCGTTAGATCGAGAGGAATATAGATTTCATCGCCGGAGTTGGAGATTTCACGGCAGCGAAGAGGTTGAGTTTTTTGTTTTTTGTTTCGTCTCTTCATTGTATCTTTCGTTCTTTTGTATAAACCCTAATAAAACGTAGAAGACATAATGTTTTAGTAGTTTAGGTCAGATTTAAGCTCGGTAAGTTTCCGTGTGCTATAAGTTAAATCAATTAATCTTTACATTTACACCCAAAAAAAGAAAACACAGAATGACCGACGATTCGGTTAACAAATTTATTTTTCATTCAATCAGGTTATTTTATAACCCGGTTCGAGTTTGAAATGAAAATATTGGTTCAGGTTGCGAAATTTTGATTCGGTTTAAAGATTTGTGCAACCAAACCGAGGTTCTTTAGGTAACTGGTTCGAACCCAGGCAGATACAAAACTCTGTATATTATTATTTTGTTAACCAAAACCAAAATCAACAAAGCTCTCTGGTTTCTCTGATCATAAACCCTATTTGAGTATTTTCGTTTTCCGGCGACGTTTGGTTACTCTCTGGGTGAAGTTGAATCTCGGAAAGTCGAGCAATCATAGCAATCGTCGCTCAAGTTATGAATCACTGGTCGATGATTGAGTGTGAGTCTTTCTTCTCCGCTTGTTAGTAGAAATCTGGGCAATTCGATATTTTGGTGGAAATGAAATAGAAATAGATAATTCGCTCTCTCAGTAATTGGATTTTTGTTTGTCATGTATTCTCTGATACTCCACGGAAGAAGGTTGGTCGAGTTGCAGAAATGTCGTCATTTGAGATTTGGAGAGGAAAATCAAAATGTGTTGCTTGCTTTTTCCAATTCATTCTCCTCTGCTGCAGATGTGAGTCCTCTTCTAAAAGGGAAGACTTTCACTGTCTCTTACCTCGTTGACTCTCTGGGTTTTACTAGAAGACTAGCAGAATCGATCTCAAGGATAGTCAGCTCCGAGGAAAAGGGAGATCCTGATTCTGTTCTGAGTCTTCTTGAAAGTCATGGTTTTTCAGATTCTCAGATCTCCAGCATCATAAGGACTTATCCTCTATTGCTTATAGCAGATGCTGCGAAATCCCTTGCTCCCAAGCTTCAGTTTTTGCAGTCCAGAGGAGCATCAAGCTCTGAGCTCACTGAGATTGTTTCAAAGGTTCCAAAAATGTTGGGAATGAAAGAGGACTAAACTATCAGCGTATACTATGATTTCGTCAAATAGATTATAGATGCTGATAAGAGCTCCAATCAAGTAAAGTTATGTAATTTTTCTCTGCAACAAGGCAGTGCACAGGAGAACAAAATCAGAAACGTATTGGTTTTGAGAGAGTTAGGTGTTCCTCAGAGGCTCCTGTTTTCTATGCTCTCCAATTTCCACACTATATGTGGTAAAGAAAGATTTGAAGATACCATTAAGAAGGTTGTTCGGATGGGTTTTGATCCAACCTCTGCAAAGTTTGTGCAAGCTCTAAACTTTGTTTACCAAATGAGCGACAAAACAATACAAGAGAAAGTCTATGAAAGTTTAGGCTTTGATGCGGGAGAGGTATGGGAAATGTTCAGGAAGTATCCGCCGTGCATTGGTTATTCAAAGCATAATATGTTGAGCTCCAGGGAGACATTTCTAGGTTTAGGATTCAGCGGAGATGAGTTTGTGATGATGGTCAGGCGTTATCCTTCATGCATTGGATTCTCTGCAGAGTCGGTGAAGAAGAAGACTGAGTTTCTTGTGAAGAAGATGAATTGGCCTCTAAAGGCTGTGGCTTCCCACCCTACGGTACTTGGATACAGCATGGAGAAGAGGATTGTGCCAAGGTGTAACGTTATCAAAGCTCTCATGTCCAAAGGATTGCTCGGAAAAGGAAATGAACTCCCTTCAATGGCGACAATGTTTCCGATTTCCGATGAAGCTTTCTTAAACAAGTATGTTAGGAATCACGATGACAAGGAGCTTGCGGCTGAGTTGATGGCTGTCTTCACTGGAGATTGTGTTTTAGTTAACGAGCAACGTTGAGGACTGTTTTGTGTTTGTTTGTAATGCTGCTGACGATGAGAGACAGAGGAAGAGCATCTTATAGTTATGTGTGTAAGTTTCTATTTAGACTTTTGTAATCTCCATTTGAGTCAAACTCTTGCAACAGCAACTAAGCAAAGGTTGGATCTTTAATGCAACACCAAAATGATATGTGACCTAAGAACATTGGAGGAGGTATAGCAGCAATTAAGCAACGGTTACTATGGCAATGTTTAATGTGCTTTGCAAGTTTATGCCTTTATTTCGCAAAATTATTGGTTGTTTGTTTACTAAAGAAACATTTGATGTTGTGTTCTTCAATAGTGGCAAAGTGCACATGACAAGATAAGATTGATTGTTTAGAATCATTTAGGTCCGTTTAAGTTTTTTTTTTTTTTCGAGAAAATATTTCTAATTGATGAATCAGAGCAATAAAACAAGGCATTTTTCAGAAGTTGATCAAAAGAAAAAAGTCTGATTGTGCTAAAACGAAGACAAACATCACGAGTAATGGATCAAACTTTTACAACAAGATGATCAAATCTCATTCTACATTAAAACCAAGAGAGGAGAAGATGAATTGAAGCAAAGACCTTCTTCTTCTTCTTCTTCTGCTGCTGTCATTGTTCTTCCAATCTTCCTTATCTAAGTAACCCTGCGGCAAGGTAAAGTCTTCCTCATGATTCAGAATGTCATTCTCCTCATCATCTGATTTCTGAAAAAATCCAGAGGTAACAGATTAAACCCTCAGCCCAACTCAAAAGTAAGCCATGAGGTGACAACAAAAGCCAACTTAAAACCTAAGACTATGGAACACGACAATCACCGGTTCTTGTAATTATTACTCAAAACAAGTTAACAAAGTGTACAAACTAAATGAGGATTCAACATCAATCACCAAAGAAGTGGCTTAACCCTGAAACGCTAAATCACCAAATCGATCAAAGACAAAACAAGGGAAGCTCACAAGCAGAATCAATAAAGAGTATTAAGAGCATAGGCACATGAAATCACACACAAACAATCCCAACACAAAAGAAACTAAGAGAAAGCATCAAAAAGGAGACTAGAGTAGCAGCTTCTACAGGTCCCTCCCTGTTCCAAAGCTAAAAGGGCTCACATTGAGATTCATCAAATGGGAGAGTTAAAGAGAGAGAGCTTACATTGCTGATTTTAATCCAACAACCATGGAAGATAACCAAACACAATCGGCCCACATTCAGTGCGAGGACGCCAACCGAAATATTTGGATCCATCTTCTTCAAGAAATTGTTTTTTCCGCTGCAACATCTCCAAACACTCTTACCTTGGAAAGACCTTGCAAGTGCCGTTCGTGATTGTAAAAGCAAGTGGCAAGCTTCATCTCATCGTCGACGAAGAAACTCACGTGCCTCGTGAAAAAAGGTGTCGCACTCACCGCTAAGTACTTGGACCAAGACACAGACGACGCGGTCTCACCAATCTCACCACTCATCCACATCTCCGTCTTTGACTTCGTTGCGCTCTCATAGAACAAACAGAGACGGTCTTCTCCAACAACCGAGAGCGCCAGATTATTCAAAGCTTCTTTGAGAACATAAGGGCCCAAACAGTCTCCTTGGTGGAAGGGGAGATACAGACTCTGAAACCTCTCAGCTGAGAAATCAAACTCGAGCAGCGAGTACTCTTTGGCCCCTCCTCGTTTCGATATCCAATAAGCATTCCCTTTCAAAGACACGCCGAGAGACTCAAAGCTTCCACCGGGAGAGACGTCATCAAGCTTCCTCCAAGAATCAGACTTAAACTCATACATTTCCAGTGTTTGATCCTCGAGAGAACTCAAGATCTTGTAGCTATGGCACAGCTCCTTGTTATCGTAGCCAAGCGCGTAGCTTTTGTAGCTTCTCGTGTCATGATTACTCGGCAGGATCCATCGAAACCAAGAGAGACCATTTGGCGGCTGGATCCGGATCCATTTCGCTTTCCCTGAAAACGGGTTCCAAGCCACAAACCTCTTGTCCTTGGTGGTGGTGCATAACAAAATGCCGTCGCAGTGGAAAGCGTGAGCGATATCGAGCTTTTGATTACTGACGGGATCGATGAGAATCAGCTCAGAAACCGGCTTAAAACGATCGACATAGGAGCAGATGTGAGTCGAAAAGGGAAGACTTTCACTGTCTCTTACCTCGTTGATTCATTGGGCTTAACTACAAAACTTGCAAAATCGATCTTTAGGAAAGTCAGTGTGGAGAACAAGGGCAATCCGGATTCGGTTCTGAAACTTCTTACAAGCCATGGGTTCACAGATTCTCAGATCTCCGACATCGTTACAGATTATCCACGATTGCTCATAGCAGATGCTGAGAAATCACTTGCTCCCAAGCTTCAGTTTTTGCAGTCAAGAGGAGCATCAAGCTCTGAGCTCACTGAGATTCTTTCAAAAGTTCCAAAAATGTTGGGAATGGAAGAGGACAAAACTATCAGCAGATACTATGATTTCGTCAAAGAGATTATAGAAGCTGATAAGAGTTTCAATCACAAAACGGTATGTCATTCTTCTTTGCAACAAGGTAGTAGTAGGCAGGAGAACATAATCAGAAATGTATTGGCTTTGAGGTTGTTATTCTCATTGCTTATGTTACATAGCCAAATTGTCTGTGGCAAAGAAAGATTTGAAGAATCCCTCAAGAAAGTTGTTGAGATGGGTTTTGATCCCAAAACTTCAAGGTTTATCCAAGCCCTACATGCTGTTTACCAACTAAGTGACAAAGCAATTCAAGAAAAGGTCAATGCCTATGAAAGGTTAGGATTTGCTGTGGGAGATGTATGGGCGATTTTCAAGAAGTGGCCTTATTTTCTGATGTACTCAAAGGAGAAGATATTGAGCTCAACTGAAGCATTTCTCGGACTAGGAGGATTCACCAGAGATGAGTTCACGATGATGGTCAAATGCTATCCTCAGTGTATTGGATACTCGGCAGAGGCAGTGAAGAAGAAGACTCAGTTTCTGGTGAAGCAGATGAATTGGCCACTAAAGGATGTGGTTTCAAAACCTTCGGTTCTTGGTTTAAGCCTGGAGAGGAGGATTGTGCCAAGGTGTAACGTTATCAAAGCTCTCATGTCCAAAGGATTGCTCGGAAGAAATGGCCAACTCCCAAAATTGTCGATGGCGTTTCTGATTACCGATCAAGCTTTCTTAAACAAGTACGTTAGGAATCACAATGACAAGCAGCTGGTACCTGAATTGATGGCTATATTCACCGGAGGTCGTGTTTCAGTTAATGAACAACATTGAGGATTGCTCTGTTTTGTTTGTAATGCTCCTGACGATGAGAAACAGAGGAAGAGCATCTTATGCTATTTTGTGGATGAATCTTTTGACAATTTTAAACTCATTGGTAAGAGTATTGTAATCTCAAGATCAAAGAGATGTTTTGGAATCTCTGAATGTGCATGAATACCTTGTTGAGCCTCCAAAGAAACAAGCCAATGGCACATCACAGATCAAAGTCTTGTAAAGAAACTCAATTTTATCTCTGTATTTTTCTGTTTACGTAGGAAACAATCAACCAAGTTAGGGTTTATGAGTTACACACTGCATATCGTTTTTTCAGACATTGGGTGTAAATTGTAACCATCCCAACTGATGAACAAGAGACAAAGATAGTGATTTATGTTTCAAACCATACATACGTTAAAAAACAAAAAAAACAAGTTATAATAAATTATGAAGTAACAGAGAATAATAAATTAAAGCTGAAAGAGCGACTAAAACAGCAACAAAACGAAAAACCACACCAAAGATAAGTTTAAACTCCAACGAAGAAAGATTTGTCATATATAAAAATTAGATTTGACATATCAAATATCCCTAAACCCTAAACCTAAACCTAATCAATTCTTAACAAAACACCCGCTTCAATCTTCTGGATGAGGATAACCCTCTCTTTTTAGGTAAACAGTATGATGTCTTTGTCCATCTATTTCTCTCTCTCCCTAATCCTCCATTCCTGCTCCGCATCTTCTTCATCCTCATCTTCTCAATAAGTAAATCTATACGGCTGGTAACAATTGGTGACCATTGCTTTGAGACGCATTTAAACCTCGTGAGAGACTTCACGCAGTGGATTTTGTTGATTATCTCCACCGTTAGATCGAAAGGAATATAGAGTTCATCGCCGGTGGTGGAGATATGAGGTTGAGCCAGCAATGGTGAGGTCTCCTGCTTGTTCCCTACGCTTCCTCTCTTCATTGTATATGTTTACGTAGGAAACAACAATCAACCAAACTTTAGGAGTTACACACTACGTGTAATTGTAACCATCCCAACTGATGAACAAGAGACAAAAATAGTGATTTATGTTTCAAACCATACGTTAAAACAGACCAACAAAAAAGGTCAAACATAATGTTATAATAACACTTAAGAAGTAACAGAGAAGGAAAATAAAGCTGAAAGAGCGACTAAAACAGCAACAAAACGAAAAAGCACACCAAAGATAAAGTTTGAAACTCCAACGAAAGAAAGATTGTTCATATATAAAAGTTAGATTTGATATATCAAATCTCCTAAACCCTAAACTTAATCAATTCTTAAGATTTAAGAACAACAGTACCCCGCCCCTTCTTCGGCTGCTAAACAACCCTCTCTTTCTACCTAAACAATATGGTGTCTTTGTCCATCTATTTCTCTCTCTCCGGAATCCTCCATTCCTGCTCCTCATCTTCTTCATCCTCATCTTCTTAATGAAGTCTATACGACCGCCGATAATTGGTGACCATTGCTTTGAGACGTATTTAAACCTCGTGAGAGACTTCACGCAGTGGATTTTGTTGATTATCTCCACCGTTAGGTCGAAATGAATATAGATTTCATCGCCGGTTGTGGAGACTTGAGGTTGAGCCAGCGATGGTGAGGTCTCCTGCTTGTTCTCTACGCTTCCTCTCTTCAGTGTATTTTTTCGGAAAGTCGGAAACAGTCATACCAATCGTCACTCCTAGTATATGAATCGCTGATCGATGAGTGAGTCTTCTTTCTTCTTTGCTTTTTCCAGTTGTTTCTCCTCTGCAGCTGTGACAGTTGAAGATGTTCGAAAAGGTAAGACTTTCACAGTCTCTTACCTTGTTGATTCACTGGGTTTGTCTACAAAACCCGCACGATCGATCTCGAAGAGTAATCCGGATTCGGTTCTGAATCTTTTTAGAAGTCATGGGTTCACAGATTCTCAGATCTCCGACGTTATTAAGGATTATCCACTATTGCTTATAGCAGATGCGGAGAAATCTCTTGCTCCCAAGCTTCCGTCTCGAGCTTCAACCTCTGAGCTCTATGGGCGATTTTCAAGAAGTGGCCTTGTTTTCTGTTATACTCGGAGAAGAAGGTATTGAGCTCAACTGAAACATTTCTAGGCCTAGGATTCAGCAGAGACGAGTTCACGACGATGGTCAAGTGCCTTCCTCAGTGTATTGGATTATCTGCAGAGACAGTGAAGAAGAAGACTCAGTTTGTGGTGAAGCAGATGAAATGGCCACTAAAGGCCAAGGTCTAACGTTATCAAAGCTCTCAATCATGTCCAAAGGATTGCTCGGAAAAAATGGTGAACTCCCAGTGGTGTTTCTGAGTACCGATCAAGCTTTCTTAAACAAGTACGTTAGAGATCAAGATGACAAGGGGCTGGTCCCTGAATTGATGGCTATATTCACCGGAGGTGGTGTTTGAGTTAACGAGCAACGTTGAGGGTTGTTGTTTTCTTTTGTTTGTAATGCTGATGACGATGAGAAACAGAGGAAGAGCATCTTATGCATATGTATGTAAGTTTCTTCCAGCCATTTTTAGACTCTTGTAATCTCCAAAGAAATAAGCCAATGACACATCACAGATCAAAGTCTTGTAAAGAAACTCAAATTTCTCTCTGTATTTTTCTGTTTACGAGGAAACAATCAACCAAATTAGGGTTTAGGAGTTACACACTACATTTCGCTTTTTTTCAGACATTGGGTGTAAATTGTAATCTTCCCAACTGATGAACAAGAGACAAAAATAGTGATTTATGTTTCAAACCATACGTTTAAAAAACAGACCAACAAGCNAAAAAAAAAACAAAAAAAAAAAAAAAAAAAAAAAAAAAAAAGATCAAACATAAAGTTTTTTTTTTGGTGCAAATGTGAAATCAAACATAAAGTTATAATAACTTATGAAGTAACAGAATAAAATAAAGCTGAAAGAGCGACTAAAACAGCAACAAAATGAAAAGCACACCAAAGATAAGTTGAAAGTCCAACGAAGAAAGATTGTTCATCTATAAAAATTAGATTTGATATATCAAATCTCCTAAACCCTAAACCTAATAATTAAATCCTTAACCCCCTTCTTATTCCTTTTCTAATTCCGTGGCCTTCTCCTTCCGCATCCGCATCCTCTCCTTATTCTCTTCCTATTCTGTATCCTCATCGTGTTAATGAAGTCTATACGGCTGCTGACAATTGATGACCATTGCTTTGAGACGCATTTGAACCTCGTGAGAGTCTCCACGCAGCTGAGTTGGTTGATTATCTCCACCGTTAGATGGAGAGGAATATAGATTTCATCGCCGGTGGTGGAGATTTCACGGCAGCGAAGAGGTTGAGTTTTTGGTTTTTTGTTTCCTCTCTTCATTGTATCTTTTGTTTGTTGATTGTATAAACTGATTAAAAAATCAACCCAACCCGGCCGGTTGGACCGGTTCAACCATGAACCAGTAGCTAAACCGAGTTGGGTTCATAAAAACCCAAAATTGTAGTCGACTCGGCATAAACCAACTAAAACCCGGCAAAAACCCCAACCTAGCCGGGTTGGGTCAATTATATTTATGTAATAATTTTTAGATATTTATTATAAACCTCTACAAAAAATTATATTTATAAATTATAAAATACAATTATTGAAAATACTTTTAAAATAGTGAATAATTGCTCAAAAAACATATTTTTATATTTCAACTTTGATTATTAAATACTTTTATCATGATATTTTCATTCGTAGAACTACAATGTTTCATATTCATATATTTTTACTACATTTATATTTATTTTTTATTTTTTAAACTTTTACAAACTTATATTTTCTATATTCATTATTTAAATATATTTATTATTAAAAATTTAGAAAACCCGGTCTGACCGGTTGGACTTAGTTGAACCATAACCCAAAGATACATCCGATTTAATATTTGGCCCGGTTTTAAAAACACTGTAATAAACCCTAATCAAGCATAGAAGACATAATGCTCTAGTAGTTTAGGTTAATTCTTAAGGTCGGTATAAGTTTCGTGTGATATAAGTTAAATCAATTAATCTTAACATTTACACCCAAAAAAAATCATGGAAAGAATTCGGTTAACAATTTCCTTTTTCATTCAATCATGTTATTTTATAAGCCGGTTTGAGTTTGAAATGAAAATATTGGTACCGGTTTCGAAATTTTTATTCGGTTTAAGGATTTGTGCAACCAAACCGAGGTTCCTTTTGTAATTGAGAGTCCACAAAAAGGAAATGGGTCTGTAGCAACAAGTTATTAGGTAACTGCTTCGAACCCAAGCAGATACAAAACTCTGTATATATTTTGTTAATCGAGGAATTAGGGATCGAATCCCAAAACCACAAAGCTATTTCCTTTTTGCTGATAAAACCCTATTTTCGTTTTCCGCGATTCTGGGTTTCGGAAAGTCTAACAGTCACATCAATCGTCGTCACTCATATAATGAATCACTGATCGAAGAGTGAGTCTTTCTTCTCCGCTTGTTAGTAGAAATCTGGGCGATTCGATATATTCACTCAAGCTCTCTGAATCGCCTCTACAGTCTTTGAACTTTCTGCTTCTTCTTCTCTCCGGTTTCAGTAATTGCATTTGCGTTTGTTATGTATTCTCTAATACTCCATGGAAGAAGGTTGATCGAGTTGCAGAAATGTCGTCATTTGAGATTTGCTGTGGAAAATCAAAATCTGTTCTTTGCTTTTTCCAGTTCCTTCTCCTCTGCTGCTGCTGAGAGTCCTCTTGAAGATGGTCGAAAGGGGAAGACTTTCACTGTCTCTTACCTCGTGGATTCTATGGGTTTGACTACAAAGCTCGCTGAATCGATATTTCGGAGAGTCAGCTTGGAGGGCAAAGGAAATCCAGATTCTGTTCTGAATCTTCTTAGAAGCCATGGCTTCACAGGTTCTCAGATCTGCGACATCATTACGGATTATCCACTGTTGCTTTTAGCAGATGCTGAGAAATCTCTTGCTCCCAAGCTTCAGTTTCTTCAGTCCAGAGGAGGAGCTTCAAGGTCTGAGCTCGCTGAGATTGTTTCCAAAGTTCCTAAAATGCTGGGAATGAAAGAGGACAAAACTATCAGCGAATACTATGACTTCGTCAAAGAGATTGTAGAAGCTGATAAGAGCTCAAAGTTCGAAACTTTATGCCATTCTTCTCTGCCACAAGGTAGTGCAATCGAGAACAAGATCAGAAACGTATTGGTTTTGAGAGAGTTAGGTGTTCCTCAGAAGCTCCTGTTTTCTATGCTCATCTCCAATTTCCGTACCGTGTGTGGTAAAGCAAAATTCGAAGATACCATTAAGAAGGTTGTTGGGATGGGATTTGATCCAACCTCGTTGAAGTTTGTGCAAGCTCTAAACTTTGTTTACCAAATGAGCGACAAAACAATACAAGACAAAGTCAAAGTCTACGAAAGTTTAGGCTTTGAAGTGGGAGAGGTATGGGAGATGTTCAGGAAGCATCCGGCATTCATTGGTGTTTCAGAGAAGAATATATTGAGCTCTGTGGAGACATTTATAGGTCTAGGATTCAGCAGAGATGAGTTTGTGATGATGGTGAAGCGTCATCCTCAGTGCATTGGATTATCTAGAGAATTGGTGACGAAGAAGACTGAGTTTGTGGTGAAGGAGATGAATTGGCCGTTAAAGGCTCTGGCTTCACAGCCACAGGTGCTTGGATACAGCATGGAGAAGAGGATTGTCCCGAGGTGTAACGTTATCAAAGCTCTCATGTCGAAGGGGTTGCTCAGAAAAGGAAATGAACTCCCTTCAATTGGGACAATGTTTCCGATTACCGATGAAGCTTTCTTGAACAACTATGTGAGGAAGCACGGTAACAAGGAGCTTGTGGCTGAGTTGATGTCTATCTTCACCGGAGATTGTGTTTCTGTTAACGAGCAACGTTGAGGACTGTGTTGTTTTGTTTGTAATGCTGCTGACGATGAGAGACTTATAGTTATGTGTGTAAGTTTCTATTTAGACTCTTGCAACAGCAACTTAGCAAAGGTTGGATCTTTAACTGTAATGCAACACCAAATGATATGTGACCTAAGAACATTGGAGGAGGTATAGCAGCAATTAAGCAAAGGTTATTATGGCATTGTTTAATGTGCTTTGCAAGTTTGTGCCTTTATTTTGCAAAATTATTGGATGGTTGTTTACTTAAGAAACATTTGATGTTGTGTTCTTCAATAGTGGCAAAGCGCACATGACAAGAAAAAAATTGACTGTGTGTGAGTGAGTGTGACTTTTGAAGCAGAGAAGAGACGAGAAATGGTTTCAAGGATGAAGCTACATATTGATATTGCAATGTGGTTCGGTTTTCTCGTCAATTAGACCACGTTTGGTAGTAAACCATAGTTCGCTTCGGTTTGCTGTGGTTTGGTTTGGATTTTAGAATACAAATTCCACTCGGGATCAAGTTACATTTTGATTTGGTTTGATTCTATTTGGGACAATTTTTTAGTTTTCTTACTGATTTGGTTTGGTTTTACAAAGTTTGGTTTGAGATTGGATGATTTGGTTAATAAATTACTTTTTTCATTCAACCTGGTTATTTTAAAACCCGCAACCAAACAAAACTCTCCGATTTCTGACGTCTTGTTTTGCTCATAAACCCTATTTTCGTTTTCCGGCGACTTCTGTGGATGAAGAAGCTGAATCTCTGCAAATCGAAGCAATTGTCACTCGAAGTATGAATCACTGATCGATGAGTGAGTCTTTCTTCTCCGATTCGATCTTTTCCTGGAAAAGAAATAGATAGTTCGCTCTCAATCGCTTCTACAGTCTTTTAGAATTTCCTGCTTCTTCTGCTGCTCTCCGGTTTAGTAATTGCATTTGCGTTTGTCATGTATTCTCTGATTCTCCATGGAAGAAGGCCGATTGAGTTGCAGAAATGTCGTCATTTGATATCTGCAGCGCAAAATAAAAATAAAAATCCCTTCTTTGCTTTTTCCAGTTGTTTCTCCTCTGCAGCTGTGACAGTTGACGATGTTCGAAAAGGTAAGACTTTCACAGTCTCTTACCTTGTTGATTCACTGGGTTTGTCTACAAAACCCGCACGATCGAGAAGTGGTTAGGTATAAAATGAATCTTACCAGAAAAGGTAAGATTTGCTGTGGGAGATGTATGGGTGATTTTCAAGAAGATATTGAGCTCAACTGAAACATTTCTAGGCCTAGGATTCAGCACAGACGAGTTCACGACGATGGTCAAGTGCCTTCCTCAGTGTATTGGGTTATCTGCAGAGACAGTGAAGAAGAAGACTCAGTTTGTGGTGAAGCAGATGAAATGGCCACTAAAGGCCAAGGTCTAACGTTATCAAAGCTCTCATGTCCAAAGGATTGCTCGGAAGAAATGGCGAACTCCCAAAAATGTCGATGGTGGTTCTGAGTACCGATCAAGCTTTCTTAAACAGGTACGTTAGGAATCACAATGACAAGCAGCTGGTCCCTGAATTGATGGCTATATTCACCGGAGGTGGTGTTTGAGTTAACGAGCAACGTTGAGGATTGCTCTGTTTTCTTTTGTTTGTAATGCTGCTGACGATGAGAAACAGAGGAAGAGCATCTTATGCATATGTCTGTAAGTTTCTTCCAGCCATTTTAGACTCTTGTAATCTCCATTTGACCCCCAAATTTCCTTTTTATCNAACCCTTTTTTTTTTTTTTTTTTTTTTTTTTCAAGAAAATAAAGCTGAAAGAGCGACTAAAACAGCAACAAAACGAAAAGCACACCAAAGATAAGTTGAAACTCCAACGAAGAAAGATTGTTCATATATGAAAATAAGATTTGATATATCCAATCTCCTAAGCACTAAACCTACACACCCTTTTTCTTTCTAATCCGCGTCTACGTAAACATGTATTTGTCGTCCTTCTCCATCTATCGCTCTCTATTCTTTGCTTCCTACTCCGTATCATTATCAAAGACCGATCCCTCCTCTTCTTAATAAGTAAGTTTATACGGCTGCTGATAATTGATGACCATTGCTTTGAGACGCATTTAAACCTCCGGAGAGACTTCAAGCAGTGGATTTTGTTGATTATCTCCACCGTTAGATCGAGAGGAATATAGATTTCATCGCCGGTGGTGGAGATTTCACGGCAGCGAAGAGCTGGTGGAGTCAGCGATGGTGAGGTCTCCTGCTTGTTCTCTACGCTTCCTCTCTTCATTGTATCTTTTGTTTGTTTTTTTCTTTTTCTTATGTATGAACCATAATAAACACATATACACCTTTTTTTTTTTCCTATTTCATAAAATTAAAACAGTTTCCAGAAATTATACTTTATTAATGTATTGAAATTGAGATTTGAAGTGATTTGGGGTGATTTCATTTTTAGATGATTTAGAGTGATTTTAGAGAAGTTGTTATGATTTTAATGAAATCACTCTAGAATCATGGTTTTAGGTGATTTGTTTTTAACAAGAAAATCCCACCAAATAACTCTAAAATAACTTGAAATCATCTAAAATAACCACTTAAAATATTTTCAATAACACTGGATTTTAAAGTGGATTTGAAAATCACAAGTTCAATAACAATAGATTTTAAATTACTTTTTAAAATTCATATTTGGATAACAGATAATTTGTCATTTTAAATCAAATCACTCAAAATCATCTAAAACCCCAAGTTCAATACATCCCCCTAAATGTTATATTTATATATTAACTAGATTGTCATATATTTTTTTTGTTTGAGTATTTTCTCTTGATTTAAGAATAGGTGTTCAACAAGAAGTTTCACTGTCGGACGGGAATTGATGTAACCTAGAGATGATTTAATCAGTCTCTTTTTTACTCATTAACTCTCTTTTTTTTTCCTCTACATTATATATGACTAGATATTTGATCCGCGCAATGCGCGGAATTAAAATTATACCACGTTTAAAACTTTATTATTTTAATTTAACTATAATTATTTTAATTTAATTTTAAAAATCATATTATTATAGTAATGATCTACAATATTTGTTCGTATAGTGACTTTGCAATTTTTTAAAATAATGATTTTAACTATTAGCTCTTAACCGTACTATTATCTGATCCTAAATCTTACAAATATACTTTGAATATTTGTTCTTTCTACGAACTATCATTAATCAATTCTTACCCGCTATGATTCTATCATTTGCACATATTGTTCTCTGTCAAACTCTTGGAGAGAGTTATTCATCTTTTATAGTATAGATTAGACTAATACCCGCGCATATGCGCGGTTTTTCTGTTGTTATAATTTTCTAAAAAATATTAATGTAAAACAATGACAGATTTGTGACTAATATTTTTTTTTTTTGTCGACGATTTGTGACTAATATATTTTGGTATGAAATATAATATTATAAACTCTAACCCAAATAATACATGCATTTAAATTGTAAATTGTTTGGTTAGTGATTGACTTTCAAATATATATTTTTGTATTATACTATACATTTCTATGCCCTAAACTCTCTTTGTGTACTCACCACCACATGGAACAGACTATGATTCTCTGTCAAATATATTTATATTAGAAAAATGAATGTTTAATAGTGATTCAAGATGGAAGCCAAAAAATAATAGTTTTGGAGTAATAGAGTGGTTTTCGTTACAATAAATTGAAATGTATAACAAAGAAATAAGATTTAGAGTTGTCAAAGAGAAGAATGAGAAAAAAGTTATGTAATGTGTCAATCAATGGAATGCTAAGAAAAAGTCATGTCTAATTCAAAACTTCTATCATGAAATACAAAAGGGAATACCAAATTATTTGGAAAATTATGCATTGCATCGTAATCTATAGTTTAAGAGGTACTAATAAAATATTAATGTTCAGTTTTAGAAAAGAAAAAGTGGAGAAATTATTTTGTTTTTTTCTAATTAATTTCCATATGGTAGGCTTTTCTGTAGGGAAAGATTTGTGATTATAGGCTCAAAAAACCATCTCTTGTCCTAATACACATTTTTTGATATTTACCACTTTTTGACTTTATTACCCTTTTAGTGATGAAATAAATGTTTTTAAATAGCTTTTGTAATAAAAAAAATTTTAACAAGTGTAGAATAATATGGAGAATGTTATGCTATTTTTTTAAAAA
>OVBJ01001721.1:1698-23840 GCA_900406535.1 Noccaea bulbosa | reverse complement strand
CTGGTCCTTCCGTTGAACAAAGCATGAATCCAATGACTCCACTGCAAAAAACGAATCATCACATAATGCATTCAGATTTTTTTGTAAAATCAAACCGCAAAAGGTTTTCAAAATAAGATCGGATAAGTTGGAAACGCTTGTCCAAGCTTAGTTCACAGATCCCTTGAAGATCTTACGGCAACCTCGGATGTTCTGTTATGTTCAGTTTCTCACAGGCGCAGCAACCGACACGACCAAAGGTGGAAGAGGAAAGCCGAAGGCCACCGAATCCGTCTCACGCTCCTCCTCTAAAGCCGGTCTTCAATTCCCCATCCGAAGAATCGCCAGATTCAAATCTGAAAGCCGAAAAACGCCGAGCGTGTGGCTGCCGGAGCTCTGGTCTATCTCTCTACCGTTCTAGAATACCTCGCCGCTGAGGTATTATATTCTTTGGGGTTTCTTTCCCATTTCAGAATAATCATCTTTCTAGCACCCTCGCTCTTATCCTAGATTCCTCTTCGCTGTCCCTCATCTAAGGTATCCATAACGATTTAAGGAACTGGTTAAATCGCCGGTGTTATATCATTTTTCGATTGAGTCTTAAGTTGCTGTTTTGGGAATGATCAATTCTCAACATGATTGTTCGATTTAATCAATTTTAGTCATCGCTATAGATTAAAGGTGAAGTTGGAACGATTTTGAAAAGAAAATGAAGATATTAATTAGTCGTAAAAAGAAGAAGTGAAAATTATTAAAAAAAAAAAAAATCTAAGCTGAGGTGTCATTGAGAGGGAAGCTGACGTGTCATACTCTTGTGAGACACAACTCAAATTTTAAGGTATAGATCATCAGCAATATAATGCAAAAATGTTGTATCTTGAATCAAACGAACAATGTTTGGAAAATCCACCAATCAAATCAGAAGATGTATACTTCTCTCCCGAATCTGTTCTCAACGGTACCGTACACCAAAATCTGATTAATCTTTTTTCATTTTCTTTTCAAATGTTTGAGACAGTTGGGTAACCTATATAGGTCATGGTCTTGTGGAAACTAAGACCGATGTTTTCACATTTGGTGTGATCTTGCTTGAGCTTTTAACTGGTTCCAAAGACGATACAACAAGAAACGAGAAAGGCAAAAGCATATGTTTCGAGACATCTTTCTTGTCCCATGATCCCTAGATTGGGGAAATAATCGATCCACGACTTGGGAACCATTATCCTGTGAATGCGGGGACACAGATGGTCACACTCATCAGAAGATGCACAAAGTGGGAGATGAATGCACGACCATCGATGCAACAAGTCTTGGATACTAACTTACATTGCAGAGATTAAGGATTAATGTGTGTAGAGGCACTGATATTTAACATTGGTAAAGTTATGGGTTTGTTTAAAGTTATGATATTTTTAACATTTTAACCTTTTTTCCAAATAAATTTTACCAACATTTAACATTTGCTTAATCCCATTTTTGTCTACAGTAATTGGTGCAAACTTTAAAACAGAGCAATTAATCTCGGCAAAGAGACAACAGAGCAAATAATTTCATAAACTCTTCATTTAACAAAATATGGACAGAAACAAGATATTAAGGCAAAAAAAATTTGCCCTCAAGAGTGTTTTATGTCAACTCCTAAATCCTAAACCCAATCCAAAGACATTGCAATGGGATCATCATGTGGTTTTCACCAAATGATGATAACAAAATATCCGGATCCATGTTAGAGAAATCATGGACTTTTGTGTTCCTAATCATATCATTCAATAAAATACTAACTACTAAGAAAGAATTAGTGAGATGATAATTATTACTCCAAAAGCTTGCTGCTGCAAAATCCATTGTTTGGCCTTTTGTTGGAGACCACATCAGAGAATGCATCAAGAAGCTGTCCTGCAAGGCTGCTTGGATCATCCTCGAGCGTCTGCACAAACGTGCTCACAACGGACTGCTCTTGAGCCGTCGAGCTCAGGCTAAACCATGTCAAGAACCTGACCCTGAACGTCTTATCGATGTGGCCTTCACACTCCAGCAACCTGATCACCTTCACACATTTCTCAATAGTGTCATCAATCGGCGAGCTGTCACACTCGTGGTTCTCTGACTCGTCGTGACTGTTTGAGTCTGCTTTCCTCTTCCTAGTCGTAAGGAAATCAAACTCAGGATCATCACCGCTTCCATCTGATCTCACCAAGCAGTTGTTACTCTTCTTCTGTCTACCGTTAGACACTGCATCATCATCATCATCGTCGTCGTCGTCTTCATCATCATGATTATAATTCCCATTATTGTTACCATGATCAGCCTCAGCATGAGAGTCTAACGGCACTCCATTGTCTTCACCACCAGAAGAATCAATCGGAGGAGTGAATTCCTCATTCAAGTCCGGCACTGAAACTTCATTCAGATCAAACCCAAGCGGTCTTCGACGTGGCAACTCTTCCTCAGGCTCACTGCTTTTATCAGTATCTACTCTGTAAAACGCGTCAAGCAAGCCTTCCTCCTGAGCTTCAGCCAACTGCACATACTTTGCAAGTTGCCCGATATGGAATCTCGAGGAAATGCTACTCTTCTCCTCTCGATCCAAAGCCTGATCATTTCCTACTAAGTCAAGCCTCTTCTTTCTCCTACCATCCAACGAGTTATCAACACTCTTCTGCAATATCTCAACGCTCTTGGTAAAGCACCTCGCGTTAGAATGGCCTAATAAACCAGCTTCCGTGTAAGATACAATACGGAAGGTGTACTCTGTGCAAGGCTCAAGGTCAGATATCAACATCCTCCTCTTGGCTCTACTGCAATCAATATACTCATCATCCTCAGGAACCTCTCCTTTCTTGAAACACCATAGCTTATAACCTTTCACATCGCATTCTTCAGCACTAGGAAGCTCAATCAGACGGAGAGTCACTTGTGTAGGTCCAACATCTTCAAAATGAAACCTGCACGCAGCAGGAATCGAATCTGCAAGAAACAACAAACTTAGAAAAAGGCAAATCCTTTTTTAACAGTCACACATTTGTCGTCTCCAAACAACAAACCTTTAGCTACACTGGCTGACAAATCCTCCGCCATTTTAATCGCAGAAGCGCAGAGCTCTTGCACCTCGCTTGCAACGGGAAGCCGACTAACAATGCCTCGATCAGTTCTTGCAGAAGGTCCATCAAGAGGCCCTACTTCATCTTCAAGCATAGACTTAGCAGCTTTCACAACCTCATGTAGTTCACAAAACCTACAAGTCCCATTGAAAAGTCTGTAACTTAACTCTATCCTGTAACACAGAACATCTCTCCTTCGAGCTTCTTTTGCTGCCATGAGCTGCTTCTTCCAACATCTTCATAAACACACACACACACATTGAGTTATACAAAATCCAATCAGGACTATAACATCATCACACTACGTGTCCTCAAAGAAGCAAAAAGGAGGAAACTTACGTAAGAATCTGAGAGACTTTGCCGCAAGAGTAGCAGCAGAAACATCCATCAAGCTTCATCAGATTCCCAACAACTGTGACTCCGACTTTGTTTTCTCGGAAAGCACATTCGAGATGGCACGATAAGCCACAGAACTCGACGTCGTCTGATTTCTCTGGCTCGCAGACAAGCCAAAGGCTAGGGTCTTTGTTCTCGTCGAAGTTATGGCAGACGCAACAAGAGCACCTCTTGCAAAAGGAATCGTCTTTGGGCACATTCGCTCTGCAAGATGCGTTCTTGCAGATCCATGATCCACCACCATCTTCGTCCTCCTGTTGTCGTTGTTGTTGTTGTTGTTTCTTGTTGTTAGATTGTTTCGCAATTGCGTCTTGCTTCTTGTTTGACTTGTTGTTACTCTTGCGGGATTGCGAGATCTTCGTTTTCGGCGATGACGAATCCATTTTCGAGAAATTAAAAGTCTTTCTTTTTTTTTCTTAGCTCATCTCACAGACTCCTTCGAGGAAACATGATCGTGACGTCGTCGTTTGATTCAACTTTGGGATTTAGAGACATGTTTCGGCGAATTTGATCGGACCAGAGTTTTAGGGTCGCTGTAGATTTCGGCGTCGCCTGAGAATAAAATTGCCGACGGCGGCTCAATTTGGGGGAAAGTGATGAAGTTAGCGATTCTAGGGTACACGTGTAAATTTCACTGTTTTAATATTTGTAATTTTCTCTTTTGGTAGCTTTCATATTGGGCTTTTTTCTGAAGGGGCCTCTGATTTTATTTTTTTTAATCATATAAAAAACTATGAGTAACTTCTACTTAAATTTCTCATCTTTGAAGATGTTTACAGTCATAATATTTGAACAAGAGAGAGTTAAGAGTTCAAATGGATAGAACAAGATTCGCATTGTTTTCTTTTACATTGGTGATCTAATTTTGGTCGAACTAATCTAATAAATAGACAAATTTTGTCGATCATGTAAAAAAAAAACATCTTGAGCACCGACCGAGGCAGACAATTTTTTCCGTTAAAATTACGATCATGTAAAAAAAACATCTTGAGCACCGAGGCACAAAGTAACACTCTACAACTTTACTGTTAGATAAAGGAATCGAAACTGAAATCTCTGCAAATTTATATTCTTCAGATTTGAAGTTGCCAATCATCCATCTTGGCCAAAGTATCAACCACATTGCTGGTTTGACGTGTCACCTACTTGAACCTGATTCTTGCATATTGGTTAGCCATTATATAATATTTTTGGATCAAATTCTTCCGATGACCATTTAATCCTCCGTTCTCGTGGACTGTTTCATTGAATAAAACAAAGGGTTTAACAATGTGAATACTGTCACAGCTTACGACTGAAACTTGATGCAATCAAGGTTACTTACTGGTTTATACTGAAAGAAGGATTTAGAAGATGCAAACAAGTTTCATAACATTGTGTTAGAGACTTTTACAAAAGAAGTCAATATTAAATCTGACATAGAGACGAAAAACTGAGCTTCTTATCTATTCCAAAGCTAGATTCGGTAAACGAGGCTAGGTATCAGCTACGGGCGTAGGAGGACGCTTCCTATGGTCCACACTTCACACGACTAATATATATATTGACCGATTTTGTAAACACTTCGAGTCCTATCCTCGAAAGATATATTTAACCAAAACAATATTCTAAGATAATAATTAGGCTTGCATGACTCTCAAACCATAAATAATCATATCCCTCACACGCCTTGGTTGAGTTGAAGTGGTGACTACTTGTTTTATTTCATCAAACCAAATTCTTTTTTCGTTGCTTATAACTTATATTCGTGTAGATTTACTGGTTTTTACTCTTTTCTATGGGATCCCAATTTTTCTTCCGTATTACTAATGTGGTTTCGTATTAAGAAAGGATGTGAACACACTTAATATCAATTAAAACCCAATTGATACGATGTGAATTTGATAATTTATTCATTTTAAAAAATTACTTTAAATCATAACTTATTTCAGTATAAGATTCAGAATTAAAATACTCAGCTGAGGTACCCGCCACCTGGGTTCGAGTCCCGGTCACAACGGATTTAACATCCCTTCCGTTGGGGCGCTGGATTCCACTTGTGGGGATAGTCGGGAATGTGGCTGTCCGGATACCAGAGTTATCAAAAAATTAAAATACTCTTATATTTGTTAAAAAAAGGAGTATTATGTGTGTTTGTATCTTTATTTTTCTTATAAATGTATTTTCATTTAATGATATGTTTTTTTTTTTACTCCCTCTATTTCAATATATAAGGATTTTTAGAGTTTTTTTTTTTTTCATTTTAATAAGAATTTTAGAATTTCTATGCAAAATTAAATGTATTTTTTTTATTTTTTATTATTTATATTGTAGGTTACGTTTTTTTATTGGTTGAAATATTTTGGAATTGATGATAAAATATATTTTGAAATTATTGAAACAGTACTAATGTACACTTTTCAAGGTGTTATGGTCACGCAGTTTTTAATATCTTGGTCGAAATTAAGAATCCGTCCCCGCTAAACAGTAAATACATGCACGTGCTCCAAATTTAATTAGTCATCCTCGTTAATCTGTATATGATTAATGAGATAGATTCAAGATGTTAGAAATATAATGGATCCAACAAAAAAAAGGATAGAATAGAGAGATAGATGCACGCATGTGTATCTACGCATAATTAGATAGTGGTAATAATATAACATGAAGATGGAGATGGACATGAAAGGCCCATGTGGTGGAAGCAGAAAGAAATTAAGAAGAAGACCAAAGCTGAGCATTCTTGACCTTACAAATACTCTCTAACACATCTACTGGCATTATGTTCCCTTTCACCACTACCTTCTTGCTTTCAAGCTCCACTTTGTACCATGTCACTCCTGTTCATTAAAATAAAACCATTTGTTCAGTCTTTCAAACAGTTTTACAAACTTTTTCTGTTTAGAAGATATAAGAATCATATAAAACAACCAAATAGTTTTGATGTTTGAAATTCTGTTCTGTTTCAGTTCGCGACGATACATGTATTTTTGAAATTTAGATGGATAAAATTAATATATAAATGTCTTTTTTTTCTTCCAACAAATGATTGCAACTATCATCTTACAAGGCTATTTACCAATGCAACTGTTGAAATATATGGAGCCCAACATATTTCGATTTGGTTTCGCAAGTCAGTCTTCTTTAAGAAAATAAACTAGATGCAATAATTGAATTCATGGCTTGTGATTGTATTTCCCTAAAAGAAATGCTTAAAGAAATAAAGAAGATTTGGCGTTACCGTCTAATTTAGAAATATGCTTCTCGACTTTCTTCGCACATCCGTAGCAATGCATAGACACCTTTAGCTCCACTACCTGCATACATCACCATCACCAACCGGACAATTTTATTAATTTTATTTTAATATAACTATAAACTTTCAAATCTTGACATAACTCTTTAAAAACTTAGATGAAAACTGAATTTGTTATAACTCATAAGTTATAAGTTATAACCATCAAATATATTATTCTATTGGATTTTGGGAGAACAAAAAAAAAGAAAGAACAATTTGGAATAACAAGAAAAACGCACACCACCATAGAACAAAGCCCAACATAACTTTTTAAGAGCTTATAAAACATTTATTTCACTGTTTCCAAAAAATTTGCATTGTGATAAGCATTTTTCAAAGCTCAAGAAATCATCTTACATCATCATATAGTTCAAAATATAATGTTGGGATGATTTGTGATTACCTTAGGCTTAAGATGAAAAGCAAGAGTTTGACGATGATCAGCAGAAACAACATCTTTTAATCTCATGACCTTCCCGGATTTCTCTGTCGAAGAATCTATCAGTGGTTTCTTCTCAAACTCCTCTTCTTCATCGTTTTCTAGAGTGTTTAGACAAAAACATGAACACTGATTTGTTGGAAGGAACAGACAATCCCATACTCTCCCTATCTTCTGGAGCTTCCCCATTAGTCCGAAAAGGAACTAAAGGATTATGTTTGATAAAACAGAATTGTGGTTATTTTAGAGAGAGTGATGTTGGCAAGACATAAAAAGAAGTTGGGTGAGAGAGGAGAGAAATACTTGCTTGTATTACACACTTACACTGTCTTAAAGAGATGGAGAGAGAGAAACAAGATGTGTGAAGAAGTCAAACATTGAAATGATTTTGTAGAAACCGATAAATTTACTATATTTTTTTATTATTATCTTCACTTCATCAACTATACATAATGTTAAATCTATCATTAGATTTGTGTTACTTTTGTCATTTTGCTTCCTCTTTAATTTAGTTTAGACCATTGTGGTGAACCAGGATTATTATAAATCTTGATTGGTATGGCGAGTGTAACCACGAAGTAGTTAAGTTTTTAATATAAATACTAAGTAGTTTTTCTCTTGTGTTGTTTTAAATTGCATATCACTGAACTTATGACACAATGTCATCCAATGGAAGCAAGTGGAAAACTATTTACAAGCATACAATTATATGCAATATAGTAGGATATGACAAGTGATAAGAGAAAGAAAAAGAAAGAAGAAGACATAGGTCACATCTCACGTTCAACAACTCTCCAACATTGACACCAATTTTCTTATGTCATCGGAAATAAATAAAATTCAATATTTATGTAATTATAAGAATGAATTAGTGAGTGAGGCATGTGATGCAAGCTAAGTTAGTGTGACTTGTAGTTTTGTATAATTGATTGAAGAGTGGATGGATAAGCATCTTCTCTTTGGCTCCACTCTCGCCGCTCCACTTCTCTAATTCTTTTTAATCTATTTTGATTCCCCCCATCTCTTTGTTTTTATATATGATTCAGCTAAAAACATTCAAAATTAGTAAACTTGTCTTCTTCCTAAGTCTCTTTCCCTGATTTTAACTTCCTTCATTTCATAGATAAGCTGAACCTGTGATATACAATGACTCACGACTAGAAAAAATAGAGGGGGATTAAAAAACCAGTTTAAAATATGAGTGATGAGCATATGAAGAACAACATGTGCGAAGAAGGTATTATATGCTAAGTGCTTTAGGTTAATCATCACGTGAAAAAAGACAAAGGCATAATTCTCCTTCTTCATGCTAAAACATGTTTTATTTCCATGCTTATTATGGAACCTCCATTAATGATGTTCCTACTTCATGTGCTTTAATTTTATCACTTATTTATTTGCTTGCTGCTTTGACAGAGGGAGTATATACGTAATTTAATTAAAATTATTTTGGCAGGTTAAAGTGTCTTAAACATCGTGACCCCAAAAATTAAACATATTTTTCGATTATAACGTTGATATTACTTAGACATTTATTAATAGTGACCAAATATTGCCGTTGCGGAAATGCGACCAACTTAACATCCATTCAAGCGAAAGTTGTTCATCGATTTTTTGTACAAATATTTTGTCACTGAAGTCTCTCGGATCTCTAGTATTTTGTACGGACATTTCATCTCTCGTACTGAAGTCGTTGATAAGTTTATTCATCTTCAGCTTCTTTATTCATAAGTTTATTAGTAGTTTTTTTTTTTTTTTGGTTTTAACCAAAGTTTATTAGTTGAAATTGCATAATACAGTTCATACCATTTATGAATTTACACGTACAAACTATAGATACTGAATAGAGAAACATAAAAGCACTACTGACAAGAAAAAGGCTGGAACTAGTTAAATCAGTCTTGTTATGACATTGCATTTCGGTCTTCAAATTATTATTTGATTTATTTTTCTAACTAGCAAAATGTGGAATCCAGTCATGTCCATAAATTTAGAATCATAGAACATACTAAAAAAATACCGTTGTTCATAAATTTCCAATACTCAGATATTTCACATAATTAATTTAAGACTGGGGGGCTACATTTAAGAAAAAATTGAACGGTTTGTAAATTTGAAGTATAAGAAACTATTTGTATAAATTAATTCATAACTTTTTTTTTATAAAGATTAAATCATAACTATGCAGTTGATAAAACCTTTTCCGGATAATTTGTTATTCAGATTACTAATTCTAATTTACAAAAAAGTTGGCATTAGCACCGCCCCTCTATTATTGGAGGCATGGCCTCATTGGTCCACCTGACTGTTTTTATTTATTTATTATATTTTCCTTGCGTACATTTTGTTGTTTTCGATTTTTTTTTTAAAAAGTGATTCCTCCGTTGCGTACTTGCATTGCATGGCATGAACCCATTTAGTGAGCAAAATGGTTGATCAATTTTTCTAAATCGATCGCCATATTTGTTTATAAGAAAAATACTCTTATACAAGTTAAATAATTCTCATATTTCTACATTTCCAAGCATTTTTAAAAAATTGATGATGAAGCCTCCCACTAACACAAAATACTAATGAGAACAATAAATTTTGATCAACCATAAGTAATTATTTCCCGAATAAATATATTAGATTCACAAAATACGTAGGAGTATTAGATATCTCTTCTCAGTCCTCACCACTTAGTTCACGTTGTTACAACTTGCATATAACTTTGATGGCATCTTCCGTTCGACTCTTAATACTATCTCGGTCTCTGTTTTGGTTATTGTCTCAGACTATGCTCCTGTTTCTGCGTATCTGTGTAGCCGGCCATTAGCATAAGGGATGATCTTTGTAAAAATAAAAATAAAAATAAATAAATCGTAGTTTCAGAAGAAATTAAAAAACATATATTTTGGATAGAACCTCAAATTGATCATAGGACGTGCAGTCAGCATTGTATGTATTGTGGAAAACACTTATTGAATTGTCACATTGATATGTCACGGCTTTTAATATAATAATTACTGCATGTGGACCAAAACGAACACTATAGGAAGGGACTTACCAGAGTGGTCGTCACTACTCACTTTCTTCTTTTACGGCCATCTAAATGTTGCTTGCAAGTGTTATGTCTCTTCTCTTACTTGTAGTTCACTGATCCTGGAGAGATACTTGACTTACGTAGGACCTAACTTACCACACACTAGCTGGACCCACTAAAGATACAAGTATATGTATATAAATATAACTTCTGCTAAAGTAAAATTTAAGGAACATGCGTTGCATTTAATTATTTCGATATTTGTTCAAACGTGAAACATAGTAATTTGTGTATCAGAAAAAATAATAATCGTATATTTTAATAGAAATGATATCGTTATTATTTATGGATTTTTTTTATTTTTTTCAGTTCTTACTAATACCAAAGAGAACAGATATCAGATCCATCTTTCTTAAATACATATCCAGAAATAAAGAAGACAACTCTAGGAGTTAAACTACTTAATCGGAACCTATAAATCTATTTCGATTCGAATATTCTTATAGAATCCCTAAACCGTCAACAGCATAAATCCCTGACTGAGAGAAACCTAACCCGAAACCGAACCTGGTTATGTCTAGAACCCTAAAACCATGAAGGCATGAACCATTCATCATCCCCTTTGCTACGTGAAACTGAGCTCTCCGTTGATGCTAGTTCGTGAGGACGTAGCTGACTCGAACCAGCCGGCTCAGTCTCTGTCTCAGTTACAAGGCATGCCTCCGTCGTCTGCTCTTTATACTTCAAAATATCGTTAACGACACGGAAGCCGTTATCTTGTTCAGCCAGAAGAAACGTTTGCATAAACTTCTTACCCACGTTATCTTTCTTACTTGCCAAGTATCCATTGACGAACACAATGACAAGACCACATTCCACAGGATATGGTACACCAATTGAAGATTCAACTTCAGCCGTGAAATCTTCCAGTCTCACAGCCAGAAACTCATCTTTCACATCTTTCTTGCTCCAAACAGTTTTCGTGACATGAGTCTCAGGATAAAGACGGTTAAAGAGGCAGTAATCATTGTACAACGTATGAAGAAACTGAGGTGATTCGTTAAGAGTGCGATAATATAGCTGCACAAAGTCATGGCTAACAATCTCTGCATAAGTTTCATTCTCTGACATGACTCCGGAAACTGAGAGATTTGATGAATGAAGCTTTGAAACCAGAGGAGAACAAGGATTATGAATGAAGCTTTGAAAACAGAAGAGAACAACGCAACGTACGATTTTTGGTTTATCTTGTCCACCATATATATAGTGAGAAGGACTGACTCCCATATCCAATTAAATTTCTTAATCCTAGTCGACTTGTAATTCCTAAACGAGATTAACATCAGAGAAGCTACCCAAACCGACCCTAAACAAAAAAGGAAATCAGTCTAGAGATAAGATTATAAACTAAATATGTGGCTAGTTTTTCCTTTCTCGCACCAAGAATGCAGAAATTGGGTAACACAAAATTATGTATCAAAAATAAAAATAATAAAAGAATATAAAATTATTTATTATTCTTAAATTTCAAAGTCAAACTTCGGAAAACAGAGAAATAAATGGAAATTTTGATTCAGGCCCAAACAAAAAAAAAACCAAAACAAAAAAAATATATACTCGAGCATACAATTAACTGCCTATAATATTATTTATTGGTTTGTACATTTATCCTTAAACGAGCGAGTCTTTGAACTTCGTCTAAGTTAATATTTTTCTGATTAATTGGTGATTGCTTAAAAGTTCGACATATGCATGTGTAGTTTTGAGAGAATAAAATAATAATCATAATACGGATATTAACCTTCCTATAACAATCTAGCTACTTACAAATATTTGATTTCCAACAATTCCCTAATTTTCATCTCCTATACTATATATTTTCCCACAAAACCCACATATGAGAGCGCGTTCCATTATGGTCGTAGGTGAAAATGGCGGTTTAGTTCTATACCACACAAGAAGAAAAGAGACCAAAACGACATATATTTGCTGTCGTTTCCCAAAACCTCCCTATCTCTTGCATCATTTCATGTCCCACTTGTTGTTTGTCTTCTGCTCTTTAGTACGATTGGAGCCACCAGCATCCAAACTGTCATAACATTTCATCAACAAAACATTACAAAACTGTTTCCTAATTTTATAGAGTTTTAGCAATAAACTCATGAAAGCATACAAAATGTGTCATAACTCAATTTTTTTGTACTTACTGTATACGCAAACCGCAAGCCACTCGTTCACAATCCTTACCCAAGTACTCGTCCATCCCACATCAATCGTCCACCTGATCAGTACAAAAACAAAACAATATAAGTTGAAGTCTCAAGCTTCAAACTAGACTACAAAGTCTGTCATAAGCTATGTGTTATGTGTGTGTGTGTGTGTGTTTAATGAATGCATGAATAACATAGCATAGCTTTACTTTTTCATGGGGTGGTGAGTGTTCCAGCCGATGAGTAACATAGCGAAGTACATTGCTCCTGTGGCAAATACGAAATGGAAGAAGCCATATCCATATGGAACATCATCTTCTTCTTCTTCTCCTTGAGTGTTCACATCTTTCTTGAATTGGAAACACTGAGAGTCTATTCCCGTGGAAAATGTCGCAATAACCATTGCAAGTAACGCAACCACAAAGCTCTGCATAAATGTTATTCAAGAATCAGCATATTACCTTTTGGATGAAATAGAAGGGAATAAGAGTGTTGGGAGGTTGAAAGAAAGTTTACAATGATGGTAAGCCAGTCCGTTCTGTTTGACGCTGCTGCTTTTCTGTTGCAACTTTCGCCTACTGGTTCACTGCAAAACATTTTTTTGGGGGTTAACAAATTTACAATTAAAGTTCCTTAAACAATATAAAGAAAAACTATATAGCTCAATTACTAGTTCAAGCCCTCACTGACTTGTATGCCTTTTAGGCTTTAGAATGCACAATTTGAATTAGAAGTACATTAACTTTCTTGGAATGTTTTTGATTTTCCTTCAAATTTGTTTATCCATACCTTCGAATGGCGCACCAGCATATAAACACAACATAGAGTCCCATAAGAGCTGGAGTCAAGTATCCAGCATTCACCTATTAGTAATAGAAAACCACAAACAAACCTTAATAAACTTCAAACATCCAAACACACACAAACACAAACAACTATGAATAATAATGGATAAAAAACAAAAAAGACTTACTTTAGGGTGGAGAGCGATGCTTGTCATGAGTTGGATAAGGAACAAAGTCCATGTTATGAAGAATATATTGAGAAGACATGACGAATCCGGTGCGTACCATATGTACATCAAAATCACCCCAACTATACACACTGTGTATGAAGTAGTTGCTAGTAGCATCACATGGACATGGCTATAAACATAAAGATTTTTTGCTTGATTAGTATAAATAGAAAGAAAAAAATAATAAACTGTGTGGATCAATGAAACTAACCATCTTTCTGTATCTTTTTGAGACTGGTAGCATTCGTTGAGCCATTGAATGAAACTGATCACACTAATTAGTTGTATCAGTAGAAACACCCTATAGATAAACAACAAACGATAAGATTGTGGATGTTGTTTTTTCACATCATATGTAATTTTTGAAAACTAAACAAGATCAATCTCACTTACCCTGCACCAAAATGGGCAATCTCTCCTGCAAATCAAACCAAAGAAAAAAAAAGAAGATATTTTTAAATTACTCATCATGCCAAATTGCCAATTGAATTAGAGAGAGTACTAGAAGAGGATTTACTCTCATTAAAGCCTTACCGTAAAGTTGAATAATGGTGGAAGGAAGCAAGAAAGGAATGATGGTTAAAGCAGGCCACATGATAAGCTTAGCAGACCACCATCCAGAATGCCATTTATCTCTTGATGAATGTGTTTTCGACGTGCCAAGTGTTGATAGAAACATAACGAAATAGAACAGCTGAGATTTCACGGTTAAGGCTAAAACATTTCTTGATAAAGTGTTTTCAGTAAACATATTCAAGAATGATCAAGAAAAGGATACAAAACATCCCAAGCTGACTCTTAAGACTCCTTCTGTCCCCAAACAGTTTTCTCCCCCTTTACAATTCTTGAATTCTGCAATACAATTCGACTCAATTTTAGCATCGTTTAACTTGTAAGACAAGGAACGAGATTGAAAACCTGATTTAGTGGAACATACTTGTCACTTCTTTTAAGGCACGTCGACCATAATCACGAGCCGCCCAAGCTAGTAGATTCGCTATGAGGAATATCAGACCGTATACATATCTAGCCATCCAAGGATTGCAGCCATTACGAAACTGATTAAACCATGAACCATTCTTGATTGCTTCATAGTTATCGTTTCTGCTGCGCCCGCTAGTGCCAACGCTTGTACCGGTCTCCATAACTCAACTTTTTACCAGACTCTCTCCTCTTCATGACATTTGAACATCGAAAATATTCAAGAAGCAGATCATTCCATGGAAGACGATTTTTGCATCCGAAAATCAGTTTCTTAGAACGGAAGAAATGATCAAGAACGAAAAGAGGAAACACAAGAGCGCGAGCCCTTGCCCTGTCTGAGAGTTCTCTTCCTTTAGACCAAAACCTATGAAAATTAAGAAACAATGAACATTCAAAACAGACACGGTAACAAGAAGACAGAAGAATGAAGCAAAGGAAGAGAATCCAATTCCGTTAAGAGCATACAAAATCTAAGACGAAACGGTGGCGATTGCGATTTGTAGATTTGAAGAGGAAAAAATCATGTTTTACATGAGAAACATCTGAAGTGTATTCTCTTAAAAAAATATCACACAAAATCTGTTTCTCAACAAAAAGCATCTCACTTCTTTTTTTTGTTCTACCAAACATCACAAAGAATACGTATAGTGCACGTAACTCCTTGCCTTCTTTTGCCTAAACTAAAAAAGCAAACTTTATAGGCGTCAACGAGAATCCACAATTGATGGCTCATTATAATCCAATATTTCAACTTTGAACCTTAACCATGTGAATTATAAAGACCAAAAGACAAAAAAAAATACCAAACTTAAAAAGCAAGCTTAAAAAATCTGAGGACAGTCAAGATTCTTTAGACTTAAAAACTCACAAAGTAAAGATGTGGAAGGAACTGATGATTAGTAATAATCAGGAACTAAAATTAATGGAAAAAAAAAGGAAGAGCCTTTTTGGATTTGGATAGCAACTAAAATGTTCCTCAATGGAAAAGAAGAGGCGTGGATAAACAAAGAGGCACCCAAAATAAACTTTATATTTGATAAGGAAACAAAAGGTTAAGAGATCAAAAGAGAAAACGAAAAAGAATCAGATCTGATAGAGATAGAGATAGAGATATATAATGGAAAATCATATCCGGAATTTTATGTAAATTTGGACTCCAAAAGAAACGTGTTGGTACGGATACAAATGGGTAAACGAATATTTTCCTCTTATGAATCTAAATGGGTAACGCTAAGCAGCAACATCAGATGCCCTTTTTTGGGCTTCACAATTCCACTTAATGGAGTGGAGACACATGCCTCCACTTAAACTATTTGAAGAAAAAGTGAGATAATNCCCCCCCCAAAAAAAAAAAAAAAAAAAAAAATCTAATATAGAAAACCGTCATCTCATATAATATTGGGATGATTTATCTTCAATCTTTCTTTACTATCCATTTACAGAGGTTAAAAAACACAGATTTAGCAGGCTAGATCCATCATAACTTATATGGGCAATTTTAACTTTGTAAATAATGGTAAGCATATATGGGCAATTTTAACTCACGATTACCTACGTTCATATAAACTAGGAGTAAATTTTTCTTTTCTTTCGTGAATCGTAAGGTAACGAGCTCGGAATCAACAGGTTTACGTGAGAAAAAAAGTAACCCTCATGTGCGAGCCGCTTTTGTAAGGCAATTGGTACGAAAGTAAATGAGTCATGGCCTTACGACTTGAATAATGTATAATTTATAAATATTGAACAAAGAGGAAATAATAATAATAACTTGACCCTAAGATAGATGTAGCATGTGAATAAGTGTAGTTTTGGTACTTGTAGTCTGTTTTAAGTCCTAGCGTTCTTAACCAAATACTATTTGTGTGTATATATAGCCTAATTTAAAACGGTGTGTGTAGGCCAAATCGGTTTCCATTTTCATATGACCCCATCAAATCTTTCTTGCCAACAAGGAAAACTCTTGAGAAAAAAAAAAAAAAAAACTTAGCTTGAGAATATTTAAATCTTTTTCATTTTCCTAAATTATATGACAAACCCGAATTATCTCAACTAATCTTGCTCTGTTAGATTAATAGAAAATGATATACCACATGGTCAAGCATAAGTATCAGAAAATATATAATCAAGAATTAATTGTGTTTATATTGACTCAACATAATAAAATGGGCAGCCAATAGAAGATATGACTCTTTTCTTTCTTCTTTTATTGACTCAACGAAGAGAAAAAATTGGCTTATTTAGCCGCAAAAATTGAGCTAATTAGTTAGTAAAAGAAGGATAACCAAAAGGTCAACAAGAAACAATACTAAATCACTAACTTAAAACGATAATTTCTTAACAACACAACTACCCCCAAAAAAAGAGAGTCAAAATCCGTCAATATCTACATAGTTCGTTTCGTTCTCATGGTTTCATCATTCGTGAGTTTTCCGCATTAACATGAATTAAACATAGTAACTTATTAATCAATGCTTAAACATAAGTTATGTTTGAGTTAGCAAAATGAGATAATTAGCAGAAAGCAAAGAGGGAAAAAAATAAAAAGGAAAAGTGAGGAACGAGTGGTCCCTCTCTGTCTCTGCAAACTTTGGATTCCGATAAAACGAGGGAAAATTACGATAAACAGAGGAAAACCAAATTCGAATTTTGATTGATTGCATCACAGATTTACACCAAGAACTGAGCTCGATGCCATTTTCATTTTCCCGAGAAAATTCAAGAATTGCGATACATATAAAATATATATCACTAATATTATAATTCATAACAACAAGCAAGGACACAACGCACGTGATTTTAAATCTCAGAGATCCAAGAGAAAGGACGAAGAACAGAGAGAGTACCTGTGATTTATCGTGCATAAGCTCTTGAAGCGAGATCTGATCTGGATGTAGTGTGTTTCGTCCACAAGCTTCTTCTAATGTGAAATGAATCAAATAAGAAGAAGATATATATATGTAGAGAGAGAGAAAGAGAGAGAGAGGGATGTGAAAACGGAAAGAGAATGGTTTCAGGTTTTTTTTTCCCTTTGAGAAAACAGTTCTTATACAAATCTTATGTGTGTCTTGATATACATACACACATCTTGCTTCTTATTTTTCCGAAGACCTTTTTTCTGGTGAAGCTTTTTTTTCTTATAATTTGGTTTTTATTTATTATTTTCTTGCTTTCCCGCCGTTAGCTTCCTCTTTCCGCTACGCCCACTCGTATCTTTATAAGAAAGAAAGAAAAAAAACTGAAATATAATAAGATTGAAAGAGGGTGTTTATTCTTCTATAAAGCACAAAATATATGATAAGATAGTAGATAAAGTAATTCATAATTCTAAAGATGTAATAATATTTTTTGTGACAAAGAAATTACTATGTTCAAACCAAAAAAATGAAAAACTATGCTTTCCCAGTTATAGGCTTATAGCATTGAAGTCTTTACCATACAACTAATTTACCAAAAATCATTAAATATTAAGGCAGACTTCAGATTTGTTGAGATTTTTTCTTTACGTAATTCTATTATTATTATACGTGAACGTGCTCTGTGATCATACCATCAACTTTTTTTCTTAGTTGCGATGTCTCATAAAAAAAATTATTAGTATATAACTTTTTTTTTCATATAGAATACTGCATATCATATAGATTGATTAAATACTTACTTTATTATTGTTAAGAAGTGAAACGAGGTGTTATACAAATTACAGTCATCCAAACTCAAGTAAGATCAAACAACTTTCTATAACCAAGATACATCACACTATGATATCAGTCTCAATATTTGATAACTTTTTAAATATAAAGTTCTGATGACCCTGATTTTGATGTCCTAACAAATTAGAAAGGCTCGAGACTTATACTTTCTTGATAAAAGTTGAGAGACCTGAAGACTCTCATTTAGCATAATCTAATTAAGACATATTATTCATCAATTAAAAATTACAAAAGAATAATGTAGCCAGTGAGTACACTTGGTGAATCACGTTATGACTTTGAAATTTCTCTTTTGGTTGGAAATGATTGCAAGCGTCATCTGATTGAAACTTAGTTACAAAAGCAAAATCGGTGACATAGTTCTTTTTAGAGAAAGGTGGTATATGAAATATTATATATGGATTGGATATATGATTGTAAAACCAATTTTATTTAATAATCTAAAAACATTTACATATGTAATAGAGAAATTTTAACAAAAAAAAATGTAATAGAGAAATCTTCTAAGAATCACGTTGGAATTCATCTACTCCAAAGCAAAAAAAAATGGCAGAGAAAACGCACATACAAACAAGAGAAAGGCAAAAGACTACGCAATTTTATGAGTCAAGTTTTTGTCTCAAATGTAAATATATGATTAATTCTTAAAACTAAATAAAATTTTAAGAAAACTGACCAATTCATATGACTACACAAACTTTTTTATGTTTTCTATATGAATATTGACATCTCATCTAATAATGTATNTTTTTTTTTTTTTTTTTTTTTGGTTACAAACGAACTACAAGCTTACCTAAATAACTTACCCTACTACATGGAACTCGAGCAAAACAGATATTTATATAGATTTATATGTGGTTGCATACAAAAGAAGTAAGAAAGAAAATGAACCACACCACTCGTAAGAGACGACCCGATCGATCGTTCTCTCTAGAACCGATTCTCTTAATTATCTCTGAATCTAAACTTTTAACTATCCGAATTTTATGGTATTGTTTAATAAAGCCATTGAAGTTGAGTATAATGTATCCTACTCGGAAGTCGGAACTCACATAAAATGTTACAAAATCTGGCACTAACGTCAAATCGCGTAAACTGGAACCTTGGAGTTTCACCAACTTCAAAATTTAAATACAAGAAAAACAAAAAACATATTCTTGATATTTTATCAATTTTGTTTTTGCTTAAAAAATTGAGATTCGAATACTTGACCTCGGAGATAAAATAGTTTAATTACACTGCTAGTTATGCCAAAATAGTTTTTAAAATACTATTGTAACTAGATAGGATATCAGTAGATATGTTCACTTCAAAATAGTTTAATTACCACATTTAATTACACTGCTAGTTATGCCAAAATAGTTTTTAAAATACTATTGTAACTAGATAGGATATCAGTAGATATGTTCAGTGTTTAGTAACATACATATTCAATTCTTTTAAACTTTCTATACACAATCATATTTTCTAGAAATGTTCAATCCGAATATCGGTTCAGTTTTAGATCGGCTTTTTTGGTTTTTGATTTTTCGGTTAATAAAAAATAGCTACAATATTATATTCATACTTACTTTGGTTTGGTTCGTTTGGATAGTCTCAGTAAGCGGTTTATTTGTACTTTTTGTATTATTATTATTTTATTATTTAGGTTTTTCAATTTTTTTTCCTTATCAAAAAAATCAAATTCAAATAAGAAAATGCAAACACATGTCTTATTTTAAAATTATTGATCTATAATTTTATATGAGATAACTTTAAACTTATACTATTATATTAATATATAGAGCTATTCGATTTTTTCGGTTTTTACGGTTTTGCGGTTAATATCTAAATCATATCAATATCTAGGTTTATATAAAATTGCATCTATACGATTTATACGGTATATTCAAATTCAAACCATATGACCTATATATTTTGTTTCGGTTCGATTTAATTCGGTTTTACCAAACTAAACACCGTAATTTTTTCAAAATAGGGAGTGTTAAACTAGTAGTTTGATGACAATTGTAATCTTTTAGTTATTACAAATGCTCATAATCAAGTGGCTCACGGTATCCTAAAATCAAAGTACTTTAAAGAGAAAATTATCGGATATCTATCTAGTCTACCATATTAGAGACATAGTTTTATCCCAGAAAAAAATCACTATAAGTAAGAAAAAACTGCAAAAAAAATATGTCCATACAAATGATAAAATAGAATTAAAATTAGAAACCTCAAGGATCGGACAAGAAAAGTTAATGGTATAGTTGTGGGTGCTTCTCTTTCTGCCACACTAAGAATATGGATCATGACGGATCATCCACTTGTTGTTCTTACTTGGATTTTATTTGTTTAATTTGTATTTTTTGTTTTGAATATATGGAATTTATTTTGACAAGTTATTTTCTCTACGCCAATAGTTTTTATTTTGTTTTAGATTAAACAAAATTGCATATTGCAAAAAATAAAAGTTTCAGCATGCTTTGGCGTCCACGTAAGTCCTTCTCAAGTCTCGAAGACAAGGTTCTTCTTGAACGGTCCATGCTAATTTAATTAGTCAATTAATTAATTAAAGAAGAGTATTCTTGTTCAAGTATGGATGTATATCGTGGATGGCTACTTCCACAATTTTTAAAACCCAACCAAAAATAAACTATGGTGTTTTTTGTGAACATTATATTTTTAGTTGTGTGGTCACATCGAATCTTCATCTACTGGTAGAGAAATGTTTTGGTTTTATTACTTTTTTAAATGAAAGATAAACATGGTGTGGGTTTTTTTAGCATATATGAAGCAAAATCAACGTCTTTAAATAATGAATAACGAATTTGGTTAATATTGGAAAAGTTAAAATGGCTTGAATCATCGTTTAGTGATGTTGTGATGTTGGTGAACTTGTAAAATATATATAAGAGAAGACCGAAATTGAAGTAGAAAACGCTTTAAAATTATTTCTTTTCAAAATATGTGGATGAATAAATAATACAAACCGAAAATAATCAGTTCATGAGTCTCAAAACCTGATACATAGAAGAGGAAAAAATGGAAATCAACTTAAACATATTTGACAAGAAGAAACAATTGAAAATCCTACTATAGTGAATAATGATGGAACGTGCAAAAGGTTATGATGGTGAGTTTGTATTTGGGGGAAACTTGGGTGTCAAAAACTCAAAGACGGGTAAATTAAATAGTCAAAAGCAACAAGATTCGCGTGCTTCTTATTTGTGTTTATGTCTTAACTTACTTTTTCCTTTTATTACACCACTCGATGAGTTTGAGTATGTGAATGTCACATCTAATACGACTCAGAAGTACTTCTGCAAATGACGACATATCTAATTTGGTAGTTGGTATTGGAATTTACCGGAATAAATATATACTTATTTTGAGGACTTTTCTAACAGTCATGATTCGAACTAGTACATGTTTAAAATCCAGAATGTTTTTAAGGATGTTTTTTAACAATCCTGAATAAAGTTCGTCTGGTCCATAAAATCAGACGACACACTTTTACGTAACAAAGAGGCATATATATCGGTGTATGATCTTTGTGGGAGAGGTGCGACACATTTTTCTCAATGTATGTTCAGAAGCACACTAACATGTCGTAGATTATTTGAGGTTATGGTGGTTCGGTTGCTTCGGTTCTCTATTAGAAACGTGATATTTTGAAACAACCAGTCTATTTTTTTTTTTTTTATTTAAAACAATGCGGAAGTTCTCGAAAGAAAATAATAATAATAAATCAAATAAATTTCAGTTCAGCAAATAACCAAATAAACCAATAATTAAATCAATTCTAGCAACCAAAACACCAGGTTTGCCATTATCTTATTATATAAAGTTGGATGCGCACGACGTGGTCGCGACACGTAGGATAATTATAACTCACAGGATCACGACAAGTGTGATTTTTTTAATTTTACTCTATTAAGATTTTGACATGTGTCTAATTGATGTGTCTAATTGAAAAAAAGAAAAAAGGAAAAAATCTAACAAAAAAAGATGTTTAAAAAAAAAA
>OVBJ01001720.1:0-24786 GCA_900406535.1 Noccaea bulbosa | reverse complement strand
CTCTCTTTCTCTCTCTCTAAAATCTGAATGTGGTTCTCTCTGTTGAGTGTTGAGTCTATGAGATGTTTATATAGGCCACGAAAAGGTCAACGAGCGTGACTTTTTGTTTTATTTCTTTCATTTACAATTTCCTTAGGACATCAATTATTGTATGTATAGAATATGACCTTTATATGAGTATGATGATAAATTAAGGTTTTAAAAATTTGAAATGTAGTAAGGAATTAGGACTATGGAGTATGGAGGTATCGAAGCACGAGAGTTTCCATGTCTTCTGGGATTTTCTTAGCCGACCCAAATCCTAATCTCTCAAACCTCAAGATGATATCTTCTCTCCTCAATAAATTTCCTCATTAGTGTTTTGAGTGTTTCCAAAATATGGTTGTTCTTACATTTTTATTTTGCAACTTGATTCCATTAGAAATTTTGCAAGCTACTTGTCAACTTGTTTAATGATCTTTACTCGTCTAACGTTTAGTTGGAGTAATGATCTAGCGTTATTTTTCGTAATAAATGATTGTTCCAATTGAAATTTCTTCACCTTTTTAGTGTCACAAGTTTCGCAAATATATACCACATTTTATTTTTTTTGATAACCAACTGCTATACTTCAATTCTTTCACAAAGGAGATCATATATCTATCATGCATGTTCTCTTTTGATTTCCCATAACCGAAACTATCATATCCTCCAAGGTTGAATTACAAATGTTCACAATAATCTATTATGATTCAGTCTGAACTTAACCTACACTTACAAAAAGAATCATCAATCATGCATCTACTACGAATCACAGTGACTTGTTTATGTTTAGTATTTTTTTTGTTTTTTTTTTTGTCAACGTTTATGTTTTATATTTTCGTATACAAAATTTTGCTTTCCCAAATTGTTTTGAAGAAGAAATGCTTTTATTATTATTAATGATAAATTAACAATCAAAGATATGATATGCTACATTATTAAGAATCAGCAAGAACAGATTGTTAATTTTATATTATGAATATATTTTTATTTTTTTTGTTAAAGGAATAATTTATTATTAGAATCACATCCACATTCGAAGAGGCGTTTTTCTTAAAAAAATGAAGTGTTAGTTCAGTAATATAATAATAGTATATGTTATCAAGGGCGGTTTGACAATTGACATACGATTTGATTTATAATAAATAGTTCTACGAGGATGGAAGTCAAATCGAAGGCGACTCACTGCATGCAATCGACTGTTGGCTTACTAACCAAATTACATTTGTATTAAGCGTTGACAATTAAATTAATTGTCTAGTATCTCCATTGTATAAAAATTACTACTATAATTTAAATACATTAAACTAATTAAAAGCTACGGTGTTCATGTAATATTTTACAACAGAAGACAGTCATGTTCCTGCTTTTCTAGTGCACCGCCAAAAGATTTCACAAATCTTTTTCCATGTGATTTATTATTTTCCTAACCATTGGGTATTTGCAGACTTGCAGTCCTATATATATATATTAGTCGTTGCTTTGTTAGTTTGTTAACTAGAATTAAATGTCAACTACCGCTTACAGCCACTATAATTTATTCAGTTTTTCATAAACATTTTGACCTCCCAAGTGTATATTCGATACCCCAAAATGCTTCTCTGCTATTTTATTTTCTTTATACGTACATTTCTTCTCCTACCAATGTGATAATGTCATGACTCATGCTATACAAGTTGAATATTTTTCTTAGAAAACAAAATAAACTAACAAATTAGATCAAATGTATCTTTCTGTTAGTTGCTATATGGCCATTTGTGGTGGTTGGAACATAAAATTTAGCATAAGAAAATGCATTGTAATAGTTTGAATTCTGAAAATGTACGTATAAAGAAAATAAAATAGCATCCATACTTTTCCAAAGGCAACACGCACCTCGAGACCATCAAGGAAGCTACCGCCGAATTGGAGGAAAAATGAATTTTAGATCATCAAAGACTCACTGGTTAACTTTAACCCACGTAACCTTCAGGGTTTCTTTCTTCTTCTCATCGAGCTCCTCAATCACTTTCGTGATTTTGGATTTGTCATTCTGGTAAAGAAAAGATTCCATTAGCGACTGCACACCAAGATATTGAAATACATCAGCCCCTCAGTCGTCAGCAACTAACCTCGATTGTATTTTTCTTCGATATCAGAGCATTGTACTCATCCTCTGCTTTCTCAAACATCGCCATAACCTTTTTGTTCACCCTTTTTTCCAAGCTTCATATGAGGGAAATGGAAAACCAGGAAAAGAAGAAGAATGCATATATCATATTGGTGTTGCACTCGCAGAATGAATAAATGTTAATCCTCATACACTACCTTGACTGGTCTGACTGGAGCTTTTCAAGTTTTTCTCTAGCGACATACGGATCACAAGATTCAAAATCATAATCTGTCCCTTCTTTTCCAAAAAGTTGCTTTTCAGATGCAATCCATGTATGCTTCTCAACAAGTTTGTCTACTTTCACAGAGCAATCCTTGTGATCTGTCTCCATCCTTGCTACCTATAAATAAATTGGAGGAGAAATATGCCTAGCACGCCTGTTAAGTTCCAAAGTGTATATAATTCTATCGCGGAAGAATAGCTCAAGGAGTTTACCTGCGCTTCAATGTCAGCCAACCTTTTCTGGTGTCCTCTGCCATGTCATGAAGTTGCCTAAGGAGGTCACCTCCACCCCTAAGGCAAAGGGATAAATATGAACAAAATGCTTTTATCCTTAAAAAATTCCCATAAAATTCCTCGAGGAGTTTCAGGCTCTCACAAGAGATCTAAGCGTCTAAGAAAGAAAGACATACTTGCGAAGAAAACCACTTGGCTTCATCCTGTTTCGACATTAACTGAGACTTTTGAATCCACTTTCTCTGACAGAGTTTTTACTTCTCCCCCCATGCTGGCTTCCTTTGCCCGAGTCAGAGCTTTAATCTGTTTCTCAAATTCCTGTATTTCTTCCTGTGCCTTTTCTGCTTCCTCGTCAATATGAGTGAGTTTGGCCTTCATTTCTTCAACCCCATGAACAGCGTTGTCTCTGATCTTCTCTGCTTGGACATATTCAAAAGCAATACAGAACCTCTTCAGTCGATCCAACTCTGCATTACCATTAGCCCACTGCATATATCTCATGATCTAGGAGCTTGTTTATCTCATCAACCTTGGTTTGCTTTTTCTCAAGCGTTTTCAGTGCAGCCTCTTTCTTGTTTTCGTACATTCTCGTTCCAGCAGCTTCCTCAAGCATGGACAGGATCTCGGGAGGCTTCATGTTTAGAACTTTGGTGATTCGTCCTTGCATGATGAGAAAGTGTGGATTGTTGACATTAAGCTGCACCGAGTGGAATAGATTCTGGACTTGACTTGGTTGTGCAAGCTTCCCGTTTATCAAATACTTGTTCCTTCCACCAACTACAATCTTTTAACACCAGAAGAAACAGTGTGAGAACACATTAACATAAACAATGCACATATGTTCTTCTCAGTTCCAAGTTACAATCTGAAATTTCGACAAACCCGTTGAATTCCCATCAATCAAACAAACAGAAGCTATGTAAAGATAATCAGAGAGAAAGAGACAAAAGATTCTCAATTCCAAGTTACAATCTGAAATTTTGACAAACCTGTTGAATTCCCATCAATCGCAGGGACAAACAGCAGCTAATTGAAGATAGTCAGAGCGAAAGAGACGAAATATTTACCTGTCTCGTAACGGTTATCTCCGGGTGTTCCTCGTAACCGAGACGGTGGCTTTGGTAATCCCAGCTTGCCCGTGCTTGTAGACGAGCTCCTGTAGATTAGCACCCAGAACGAAGCAGATGGAGTCGAGGATGTTGGATTTCCCGGATCCAGAAAAGCCACCGCCTTCGGAACCATCACTCTCCACCTCCGCCGCTTCGAGTGACCACCGGTCCCGATGTTTGTCGATGATCGGGAAGTTACTGGCCGTGTTACCATGGTTGTTCTTCTATCTCATTAGTTGCCGATTTTGCAGTCAACAATGGAATAGAGCTCGAGCTTGCGGAGATGGGTCAGTCTGGAATGGCCGAAACTTTCTACAAGCAACGTGTAATCGGAAATGGTACTGTTCCTGATTCGTCGTGCCTTAGATTCAAATTGTCCTTTGTTTGGAGAAAAGTTATGAGCTTGACACAAAGCATCTGATAACGAAGAATGAAATCGAAGAGGAGAGAGTGGTGATTCGATGTAAATATGTGCTTCCGAGTTTGATGAGGTAGTCCGCTTCATGATTAGGCTATCTTAATATTACCGTCGGGAAATGCTGATTCGATTCTCCGGCGGAAGTTTGATTTGAAGAGCTTTTTCTCTGTGATTTAAAACTCGATGTTCCGGTGCGACGCATGTTTCTGTGCTCTCTAATGAAGATCACCCAATAGTAGTACACCACGTAGATTTATTGACTCAATGATCCTCTGCGACTCAAGTCTCTGTGCACCCATATGATAACTAATGGTACTGCACCACATTAGTTTAGTCCGTCCCAAGATGTTTACGTATTTATGCATGTCTGTTAGTCTTTTTTCTTTGCTCTTTTTACCATCCAAAATTCCAAATGTAACTAAAACAAATATTATTTGTTCAGGAAATATTAATTATATGTTAGTTTAAAGATTTTATCTGTCTATTACACATATATAATTTTGTTTTTATCAAGGATTATACCTTGATAGGTGTTCGGAACGAGTGTGGGAGCACACGGATTCTTGCTTCTTATAACATTACAAAATGCAATTTATCTCCTTGCTTAAAAATAAGGTTAGTAAGAAATTTAATCTAACAATTATTTCACTGTTTTATAATTTCTCGTTAACCACCTAAGCATTATGTAGTAAAAAAAAAATATTTTCAATTAAAAAAAAAAATTCATTTGTAGCAAAACCTTCGATACAACAAACACAACTGATACACAACCGAACCAGATCTAAAAAGCAAAGAGAATTGATAGACCTGAAACGGCCTAAGGAAATGGATGTACACCGATAAAACATTAAAACATATAAATCTGAATCTGCAGATCACTTGGTCTGCTTTGTTACAGTTCTTTGAACAGTTGAAACTCCATCAACGAACTTTGTCCGGAAAAGAACATTGGCATTGTTGAACATTCCTTCTTTCAGCGAAACCACGATGAACTGTCAAAGAATGGAGTTTCAAAAGCAGAGATTGTTTAGAGAGCAAAATTTGAATTTTAAGAAAACAACATAAGAGTACGCAAGTGAGGAAAAGGCTTTGAGATAGAGAATTTGACCTGCGAGTGAGGGAAATGAGCTTTTATCATTCTTCCTATGTTCTGTGTGTGACTGAGATCAAGAGCAGCATCAACCTGACAAATACAAAATCATGGGAACGTGAAATATTAGTTGAGAACTGAGAAATCTGAAAATTGAAATGCAGAGATGTGTACCTCATCTAATATATAAAGAGGAGCCGGTTTGAAGAGAAGCAATGCCAAGATTAAGGAGAGCGCAAGAAGAGATCTTTGCCCTCCACTGAGTTCTGATAAAGACTGCTTCCATACTTTTCCAAAGGCAACACGCACCTCGAGACCATCAAGGAAGCTACCGCCTTCAGGAGGTTCTAGTTTTGCCATGGTGCCGGGTAGTAGTGTCGAGAAGATTGATCCAAAGTCCCTAAAACACATGGAATTAAGGAAGGTAAATATCATAAGATTCATTTTATAATTGGAGGAAAAATGAATTTTAGATCATCAAAGACTCACTGGTTAACTTTAACCCATGTAACCTTCAGGGTTTCTTTCTTCTTCTCATCGAGCTCCTCAATCACTTTCGTGATTTTGGATTTGTCATTCTGGTAAAGAAAAGATTCCATTAGCGACTGCACACCAAGATATTGAAATACATCAGCCCCTCAGTCGTCAGCAACTAACCTCGATTGTATTTTTCTTCGATATCAGAGCATTGTACTCATCCTCTGCTTTCTCAAACATCGCCATAACCTTTTTGTTCACCCTTTTTTCCAAGCTTCATATGAGGGAAATGGAAAACCAGGAAAAGAAGAAGAATGCATATATCATACTGATGTTGCACTCGCAGAATGAGAATAACATATGTTGCATAAAGATGAATAAATGTTAATCCTCATACACTACCTTGACTGGTCTGACTGGAGCTTTTCAAGTTTTTCTCTAGCGACATACGGATCACAAGATTCAAAATCATAATCTGTCCCTCCTTTTCCAAAAAGTTGCTTTTCAGATGCAATCCATGTATGCTTCTCAACAAGTTTGTCTACTTTCACAGAGCAATCCTTGTGATCTGTCTCCATCCTTGCTACCTATAAATAAAGCGGCGAAAGTTGTCATGCATTCCTTGACATGCAGAATTTCTGTAGCAGGAGTTTCAAAAACCTAAGTCCTTGTACAGCTTCCAACAAAATCAAACGAACCTAACTTCTCCAATTTTATATCACAATCAAGTTACCGGATAGTCTTAATTTATTATATTCAGTTCCTTTTCAGTCAGCATTCCTCTTAAATGAACATCTGTTTCTTACACATTGAAAAGTTTAAGGCAAATATAAAACACTAAAAAAGAATTGTGCTTTCGACTGATAGTAGTCTTATAGAAAATGCACAAACCCAGACATGACAAGAAGACGAGGTAGAAAGAATACCTCATTTTCCAGTTTCTTTCTCTCAAGCTTCATGTCAGTAAGCTTCTGCAGACATTTTTCCTGGTCACTGACATAACCACTTATATGTGTATCGCATTCCTTCATCTTTGCATGTATCAACTTTAGCTCGGCCAGAGACTCATCATGAATCTTCTGTAAGGCATCAACCTGCAGGGGAATCATATCTTAACATTATATGTTTCTTCCTTTTCAATATATTTCACTGGGAGTAGCAAAACGACAATCACCTTGACCCGCTGCTCGTCTACTTCCAAAGTCAGAGTGGTAATTTGGGTTTTCAATGAAGCTAACTGGCTCTCCAAGGACAACTGTTCTTGCACCATTGCTTCTTCCTCCATCACAAGCTTCTCTTTTTCATTTTCATGACTCTATGTGCATGACGAATCATAAAGAACGTTACAGCGAATTTTGTAAGGGCCAACATTATAAAAACTCCAAAAGTTCAATGGCATATAAGTTCCCGACTAAAAGATCTAGAGTACCTTTAAATCTTTGGAAGCTGCCTGCATCTGAGCTTTGATGGTCTTGATATTTTTTTCCAAGTCTTTGAGTCGTCCGTCTCTGTTTTTGTCATGGTCTTTGATGGATTTTTCTAATGTGGAGACAGCCTCAACACAATTATTGTAAGCAAGTTCCTTCTCTTTGATTTGGGATCTCGCTTCTTCAAGCTCTACCTCAAGCTTTTTAACTGCTTCGCCCAGCTATATTTACAAAACGTAGCCGGGGTCGAAAGTGTAAATATGTGCCTCAGGTACCAGGAAAAGGCCATATAAAACTAAAAATTTAGCGCAAGATATAGATAGAAGATGGAGGTATAAAGTATAAACCTTGTGATGCTCATTCTGTTCAGCTCTCTTCAGAAATAAGGACAAGTCATACGTTTTTAGCTCCAGCTGTGCTTTAACGTCTGTGAATTTCTTTTGTAGAGGCTGAAGCTCTTTGATCTGACATATCAAGATAAACAAGCAGATTAAGTTTAAAGATACGAAAAGCACTTTATTATTGTGACATGTGAGCCTAAAGAGAGATATGAGAGAGCATTACTAAGCTACTGCCTCATATAGTTTCTTTGTAATTTCGAAATATGCCAAGCACGCTGCGAAGTTCCAAAATATGCCTAGAATGGCTTGAGGAGTTTACCTGCGCTTCAATGTCAGCCAACCTTTTCTGGTGTCCTTGCAATTGTGATTCGGCCTCTGCCATGTCATGAAGTTGCCTAAGGAGATCACCTCCACCCCTAAGGCAAAAGAATATATAAGAACAAATCTTTTTATCCTTGAGTTTTAGGCATTTCTTAACCACGTCCGTACGAAATCAAGAAGATGATGACTCTCAGAAGAGATCTACGCGTCCAAGAAAGAAAGACATACTTGCGACTGCCACCAGTAAGAAGACCACTTGGCTGGAATATATCACCTTCAAGTGTGACACTTGGAGTCCGAATATCCCGGTTAAAAGCAACCTGCAGAAGAAACAATGAGGGATACATATAAGACTGAACTCTACAGGCAAGTACTTATAAGCAAACAAATAATTCTATCAAATAGTAGCGAAGACAGAGGGTGAGAAATCGAGGAAGATGCTGCATTTATAATTCAACAAAGTGATAAAACCTTAAAATTGATCATCAGATGTGATTTATCAAGAGTAAACATCAATGAGAATTCTTCTACAACTAGAACCAGATCTAGAAAGGCTATACACCTCCAACTCCTACAACTAGAACCAGATCAGAGATAGCGTTAGCAATCGATATCCAAAGGCTACTAAAAAAATGGCTGAGACAATCAAAATACATCTGCACACTACTACAAATTCCAAGTATTCTACATATTCTACGTATAGAGTTAAAGTATAAGCAGGTCAACACATCATCTCACAAGAGAGAAAAGCTGAAGCCGCTGCATGTAATATAAAATGCTTGGGAAAGACTTACTTCCTTTGCTGCATCAGTTGTTTTGCAAACAAAAGTGGAGCCAAAAACAAACTCCATGGCATTCTGCAAAAGACCAAGAATCAAACGAAAATAAACTTGAACTTGAACTTGAAATTCAACACTTAAAGCTCATGAATAAGATGAAAAATTATCAGCGATGCATATTATGATATTCTTGAAAACTTGATAAATGAAAGAAATATTATCAGATTCTTGTTCCTAAACTCAGGCGGGTACCTTTAACTCCTCACTATAACCGATTAAAGAGAGTGCCAGTTCTGCATTATCCTTTCCAACCTATAAATAAAATAGAAAATTAGCAAAGAAGAAGAAAACAAAGTCATTAAATTTGAAAATGCCAAACGAAAGATCCACATACCAATCTAGCAGTCGCTTGCTGCACTCTAGGCTGAACAACGTAAGACTGAATTTTGTTCAGAGGTATAATTGTAACTCTTCTCCGAAGAGCACCGTTTTGAAGGAGCTGTTTTCCAGTATCTTCGGAGTCTACAACAACATTATACAACTTCCCACCAGCAGTAACCTAAAGAAAGAAAAAAAGCAAAGTGACTTTAGACAAATTAAGATTCAGAAATGTGCATTGTGTAATGATAAGATACCCAATTTACCTCCAAGGCTGTCATTGAGTTCCTATCTTTTACTTTTATTAGTTTTGCGACCACACCTTTCACCTTTGATCGGTCAAAGTTTCTCACAGGATCACGGTATGTAAACTGAACATTTGCTAATTGAGCTGATAAACCACGCACTTTATCTTCCAGACTTTGCACAATTTCAAGTTCAGATCCACGGTCCTAAACGAGTATTTCTCAGTTAGAGATGCATATATACTTTATGTAAAAGTAGATAAAATCAACTAAGGTGACCACGCTAACCTTCTCCAAAGCCTCCATTTGACCCTCTTTATAAGGAAGAGATTCAAGTGCTTTTTTCACACGTTCCACATCACTTTTTCTAGATCCAAGCTCATTCTCCACTTCAACGGCTTCATCCTGTTTTGACATTAACTGAGACTTTCTCTCATTTAGCTCCTTTTCGCAGTGCCCTATCTTGGTTTTCAGCTGTTTCAACTCTGTTCCGACTGTCCCAACAACAATCTTTGCATCTCGTAATTGATCTTCTAGGCATTTCTCTTCATCTCCACTACTCTTACCAGCTAGAACTCCCTAATAACCAATGCACAATAGTTAACATACAACAAACTTTGGCAAGAAACAATAATATGTTTGTTAGTGTTACTACCTGGTGCTCCTTTTCACATTCTTCCAATGTGGTGGAGAGTTCCTGGAATCTTCGTTTTAAGTCTGCCGCTCCTTCCTCAGACTTCTTCACAGCAGAGGCTCTCTCTTTTACAGATTTTTTCAACTCCTCTATATTGTGAACAATCTAGCAACAGCAAGCAGGAACTTACGGATGTCAGAAATAGCTGAAAAATCTGTAACATCTCTGACAACTAAAAACATTTTACTCATGTCTCTAAGACTAACCTTTTCAGCATTCTCTTTTTCTCCCAAAACGGTGTCCTCCTTATTATTGAGTTTAGATGATTCGCGAGTCATTTCTTGGGACAGTGAATCCACTTTCTCTGACAGAGTTTTTACTTCTCCCCCCATGCTGGCTTCCTTTGCCCGAGTCAGAGCTTTAATCTGTTTCTCAAATTCCTGTATTTCTTCCTGTGCCTTTTCTGTTTCCTCGTCAATATTAGTGAGCTTGGCCTTAATTTCTTCAACGCCATGAACAGCGTTGTCTCTAATCTTCTCTGCTTGAACATATTCAAAAGCAATACAGAACCTCTTCAGTCGATCCAACTCTGCATTACCATTAGCCCACTGCATATACTGCGCTTTTTCTCTCCTCAGTTTCTCCAAAGCCGGCAATATCTCATGATCGAGGAGCTTGTTTATCTCATCAACCTTGGTTTGCTTTTTCTCAAGCGTTTTCAGTGCAGCCTCTTTCTTGTTTTCGTACATTCTCGTTCCAGCAGCTTCCTCAAGCATGGACAGGATCTCGGGAGGCTTCATGTTTAAGACTTTGGTGATTCGTCCTTGCATGATGAGAAAGTGTGGATTGTTGACATTAAGCTGCACCGAGTGGAATAGATTCTGGACTTGACTTGGTTGTGCAAGCTTCCCGTTTATCAAATACTTGTTCCTTCCACCAACTACAATCTTTTAACACCAGAAGAAACAGTGTGAGAACACATTAACATAAACAATGCACAAATGTTCTTCTAACCAAAATTTACAGCAAAAGATTCTCAATTCCAAGTTACAGTCTGAAATTTCGACAAACCCGTAAAATTCTCATCAATTCCATCAGTGATTGAGGGGAAAACAGCAGCTATTAGAAGATAATCACAGCGAAAGAGACAAAAGATTCTCAATTCCAAGTTACAATCTGAAATTTTGACAAATTCGTTGATTTCCAATCAATCGCATCAGAAATTGAGGGGCAAACAGCAGCTAATTGAAGGATAATTTACCTGTCTCGTCACCGTTATCTCCGGGTGATCCTCGTAACCGAGAGGGCTCCGATTTCGCTCGGAATTGTCAAATGTAACCGAGACGGTGGCTTTGGTAATCCCAGCTTGCCCTTGCTTGTAGACGAGCTCCTGTAGATTAGCAGCTCGAACCTGCTGAAGATTAGTGATACCCAGAACGAAACAGATGGAGTCGAGAATATTGGATTTCCCGGATCCATTCAGACCCGTTATCGCATTGAAATGGGGATCGAAACCAGACACCACCGTCCTCGTCGCGTATGATTTGAAACCTTCCAAACAAATCTCCTTTATGAGCATCTTCCTAGTCCTTCTTCTTCGCCCAGATTTTCCAGTCACCGGAAAATGAGAAAAAAGCGATAAAACCCTAGAAAAAAATTCGGCGAGAAGAGAAGCAAAATCGGAACCCAGAAACCTTATCAGAAAGAGGATGAAGTTTAGCAGAGCAGAGCTTAAATTGGTATCGGAGATTGAAGGTAAAAGAAAATGAAATGTTGCGAGAGAAGCAGGAATCTAAAGTCAATTTTGCTTTTGATTTTTGTCGAACACTATTGGGAGTGGATTTAGAATTTCGAAACGAGGGGATTTGGATTTGGGAGAAAAAAAAAAAGAGCGGGAATTTGAAATTTGGAAATAGTTTCTAAAGCTCTCTAGACGATTCAGATGATTTCAGAATGGTGGTCTTAATGGATTGACACGCGTCATATTTGTATTTGTTAGCCACATTAATTAATGTTGTTAACGATTTTACTATAAAACTATCTCTTTTTGTACTATTTACAAAAGTTTCCTAATCCTAATTAGTAATTCCGTCGCTGAGTATGTATATATTATATCTACACATATAATCAGTTTTTCAGACTGTTTCATAAAAAGTACGTAAACCCTAGGTTTTGTGTGTTCGTTTGGGTTTGAGGATCGAGATGGAGAAATTCGAAGCTATCGCGTTGTCGTATTATTGTTTCCTTGCAGCACTCCTTTGGTTCTACGTAATCATCGAGAGCAGGTCAAGGAAGTATTTCAAAGACGAGGGAAAGGATGACATCGAACTTGGAGAAGATTTCCGTTGTTACAATTGTTGCCCACTCTGTCATGAAGATATCAGAGCTTTCTCCGATATCATCCGTCTATCAAAGTGCCACCGTATTCGATCCAGATTCTCCCAACTCAAATCTTTGCATAAGAAATAGAGTTTTCTCTTTTTTTACTTTTTTATTTTCCTGTCAACAGAGTTTGTTTAGCATTTTACTAAAATTTTGTGTGTGTATGCACACTTTTTCCGATTAAATAACATGAAATATTTCTTAAGGTAATTTCCTAAATTTGGGTAACCCTGGATTGAAAATCAGTGAGGTTGCATGGGTGCTGTCGCATCGTTCATGGCTAGAGTCATGAGAAGAACTTTTATATTATTGAATTGGTTTTGAGTGTTTTGGTCTTTTTCTATATTTTGTTTCCCCTAATTTAATCATTAGGTTTTCATGTTATAACCTAGGAATCCTATAAGTCAAACTATAATCAAATTCATCAAGCACTTGATAGGTATATATATAATTAGCCTTTTACTTTTCTTTTTTTGTTTTGTTCAAAATGAGCCGTGTTTCTTTTGTTTAATAAATATAATTAGCCTTATGTAATAGGTATATATATAACTAGGTGATTACCTGCGTCTAATGCGCAGGATATTGTTTTCTTTAATATTTTTTAGAAATTAATTACTTTTATAAATATTAATATATATATATATATATTATAGATATCATATATTTTCTTTAATGATATGTTTTATTTAAGTTTTAAATTTTGTGTACACATATGTATGTTAAAATGTTTTAATTGTCTAATTGTTAGTTTTTTGTTTTGTGATGCTTTGATTGTCCCTTTAAAATATTGTTTTGATTTTACTTCGATCAGATCACTTTTTGTTTTTAATAATATTTCCACCAAAAATTTGCGTTAAAAAATAAATTTTTTAAAAAACCTCTAAAACAAAATATGCCACAAAGTTCCCGCCAAACAAAATATTTTTCGTAAATTTTTACGTTTAAATCACAGAATTTTCTACAAGCATAATTCCAAATTGTTTCCCCAAAAATATAATTCCACAAATTTCCTTTCAAAAGTACAAATTAAAAGATCGAAACTTGTTAACCAAAAATTCTAGGTGTATAATAATTTTTTTTTAAAATAAAAATCTCTAAAATACTATGAAAATTGACCGGTCTACAATTGTGCATTGAAACATGATCCATAAAAAAATTCAAAAAAAATTAAATCCAGAAAATTTCCAAAATGTATATTCATTTTCTGCCATACATATTCTCTGTGTTCAAAAAATCGCTAATCGTTAATCGGGCGGCCAGACTGGGATTTAATAGAAAATTAATCGGAGAGAAAATTTTGACTATATTTTGTATATTTTTCAAATATTTATATATATAACTATATAATTAATATTCATATCCAAAAGATTATAAATTGTTATTTTCTCAACTCATATCTATTATAAAATATATAAAATAGTTCAATTCACCAAAAGGTCCAAAACACCTAAGACCATTAACGAATAAAACGAATAACTAAGAACAATTGTTATCTTGTTCATTATTGGACCCAAATTAAAACGAAAATAGCAAATTGGCCAATGCAATTTTCTTTATCACAGCTGTTTTTAGAACAAAAAAATGTTGACATAGGCCCAGTTGACTTTGACCAAAAAGTCAACCGATTTTTGCTAATCCCATCGGAAGCTAGCCGTATAGCGTTTTTCCCACCGATTTCTTGGCATAATCGCCGATTTTTTGAACTTGGCATATTCCTATGATTCAAGAAGTTGGTTTTAAAACCTTTTGGAAAAATACTATGAAAATTTAGCCACTGTGAACCTTCTTTAAAATAAATTACCAGAAATCGACAAAGGAGATAGCAATATTCATTAAATATTTAGCTCAAAATATTTTTGTAAAAAACTTGATTCTAAGGTTCCCGTGCCAAAAATCTATTTATGCTATTTTTTCACATTTAAAATTTTTTCCAACAATCAATTTTCCAATATACAATTCACAAATTTTCAGCTAAAAATATGAATTCTCAAATTTTCCGTGCTCTTATATAAATTTTACATCGAGGACATGGCTATCAAAACGGTATATATAAGAAATGTTATACTATAAATTTTAAGTGCTCTTCCCAACTATGGTTTATATTTTTCTTGCCATAGTTTTCAATAAATAAAATCGTAAAAAATTCTCTTTCCAAATCATTAGTTTTTTTTCTTATATATTAGCCTTACGTTAGTAAGATTTTGTTCTCGCTAATCATTTAGCATTATGATGGGATAATTAAATAATAATAAAATATGTCCAACAAAAAATTATACTCAACTAAAAAGCATATACCCTTTTAGGGCCTTGATACAACAAACGTAACCAAACCCTATTAGTATTTGACCACCCTAATCTTGATTTAACTACAACAAAAATTAACGTAAAAAAAGAAATTAAAGGTAAAGAATCCTAAATCCGCTGAGCCAAATCAGCGAACCCTGTTTAACCCGCCATTGTTACCATCACCAAAAGCCAAATAACCCATAGAGGCACCTCGGTTTCCCGCTGATTTCCCCCTTGACGTCTCCACAGTAGAAGAGCGAATGCCGTAACTAGAGCCGTGACGAGAACTGAAAACGGAATACGGATCAAGGCTCTGGTTGGTACTAGTAAACCAATTACCAATGGCCATGGGAAATGCAGCTCCGACGATGTAGTAAACGCCCGCACGGATAGATCGGAAGATGCAAATCCTCAATGTTACGTTCTTCAATGCCTGCTCGATGAACGTCTTGAGCATCAGAGAAAACAACGCTCCAGCGAACAACATCAAAGGGATCCACAGTTTCGGATTTGTGTTACGGAGCAGAAGAGATGTAGGAACCGCTAACACGCCGCCAATACAGGTTGAGTCGATTTTTATTCTCTTATCTTCTGCATTCTCCGCCATTGTTATCGTAGATGAAAGAAAAAGAGAGTAAGGATGATGAGATGAGATGATGAGATGAGAGAGACGACGACGAAAAAAGATCGCCGGGGAGAGAGAGAGAGAGACTAAGAGATCAAGAATCGATGAAAGAGAGAGAGGAGACGAAGCGGTTATGGCTCATGGCTGAGGTTTTAGTTAGCACATTTCTTATAAAGGGTCTGTGATAGTGAGCCGTTAAATTATTAAATTAAAAAGTCTTCCTTTTTTCTTGTTTTCTGCTCAACGGTTTTCCGTTAAACTATTATGGAGTTTAAACGGTTTCCACTACGGTAATGAAGTTTATTTAATAATACATTACACTTCAAATCGTGTAACTTCTTAAGCAAGAAATCTAATTAGAATGTATTGACTTTGTTTTTGCAGGGAGGTTTGGCGATGCTGGCGTTTTTAGGGTTTGCGGTTCAACACAATGTGATGTTATTACTCAACGTTGAGTATGCAATTTACCACTTCATCGTTGATGAGTTCTGATATTATAGGAACATAAAAAAGTGCCGTGTATTGAAGTTAAGAAGTAAAAGGGCATGTGTGGTTATTGTTTTAAATAAAAGTTATCCTCTCCACTTCAAATAAAAGGCATGTATGGTTGTTGCAAAACTCTAAAACATAGACCTACCCAATCAGTTAAAACTACACGAAAGTAAAAGGCATTTATGGATCATCTTTAAAACTGGTAAAGATGGTTCTGATATGGTTGCACTTGGACCTACTAAGTGCTTCCTCGAGTGCCTTAATTAAGATCCTCATGATATCTGGACAGAGCTTTTAACGTGTTGTGTTTTGAAATATTTTTGGTCTTTTTTTCAATCAGATAATTTCCTAAACAAGGGTAACCCTAGATGCTACCGCATCATAACTAAAGCTAGAGAAACTTTTTTTTATCGGTTTTGGGTGTTTTGGTCTTTTTCTATAAATCTTTTCCCCTAACTTAGATTAACTTATGTGTAATTAGATAGACTTCTCTTTGGGATTAAAGCCTAAAATCATTAGGTTTTCATGTTAATCTAGGAATTCTAGAAGTCCTTGCCTACATAAAAGCATTGTTTTCTGTAAACATCATATAAAAGCATTGTTGTTGTTCATTAGATAGCAGCTTAATTTGAGAAACAATAAAAGTTTAGATAGTGCGATTTTATCAAATTCATCAAGCAAGAAATATTAGGAAGCAATGCACCAGGTTATGCCATTGACGTCGGATGTGTTCAAGATTTCAATTATCTTGATCGGCATTGGTTTGCCCTATCTCCTTTTCGGGCTTTGGTTAGTTATAAAGGAAGGTCGTGAGATCCAGAATTCGTTGGACTGCTTAGACGGTGGTAAGCTCTGTCCGGACTATCATGAGGATCTTAAGGCCCTCGAGGAAGCACTTGATAGGTGTAAGTGCAACCATATTAGAACCATCTTTACCAGTTTTAAGGATGACCCATAGATGCCTTTTACTTTAACTTTTGATTGATTTGGTTTATTTTCTCAGAGTTTTATTTTTTATGTGATCCTCATATTAATAATAGGTTTTATTTTCTTATTTAATTATTAATATTATTAATTTTTTGAAATAATTATCTATCTACTTTTTAATTGCTGTCAGAGTTATCAGCACTACAAAATGCAATGTACGTATCTCCTCGATATATTTTTTCATATACAAATACTATATAGTATCCACCCAAAACAAAGTTTGTTAGTCGTTTAAGAGTTTTTTTTTTGGGTAAAATAGTCGTTTAAGAGTTCTGGAGGAATGATTGAAGAAATCGACAATTTTTAGAATCAAATAACACATCTCAATTTTGAACATGGAAACAATATCATCACTTAATTGATTTCAAGCTTTAACATGGAAAGAAGATATAAAATCTAGTGTAGAGCACGTTTGATAGATGTAAATAAAAACTCGACAAAACAAAGTATCTTCATCTAAGAAAACACAAGAACTAAATTTTCACTACTACAAACACATTGGTTTGATGAAATCCAAGTTAGCCGGAGAGACACACCTTCGAACCGAGAGGAAAGGATGCAGAGATCTCGGAAAGAGAAAAAAAAAATTAAGACATTTAAGAGTCGGCAATGGTGACCTCGACCTCAACACCAGGTTCAATGGTGATGGAAGTGATTTGCTTGACCACCTCAGGAGAGCTGAAGAGATCAATCACACGCTTGTGAACCCTCAATTCGAATCTATCCCATGTATTGGTTCCTGTTACAAAACCATGCATGTAAAAGAACCAAAGTATTGAGCTACCTAAAAATCGTAGTTTAATCAAACCCTAAAGTTGAAGTGTTTCTCAAGGCTTATAAATAAAAGCAGAGAAAAGTGATGTTGAGACTTGAGGTAATTATTAAATACCTTCACCACAAGGAGCTTTTCGTGTGGTGATTTTAAGAACCTTGGTGGGCATTCTCACTGGACCCTTGATTCTGAGTCTCTTGTCCTTTGCTCCACGAACCAAATCAGTGCACACTACACAAATGTATATAAATAGGACCAATAAGACATCTATAACAATAATTCACTGTTTGAAGATTTGAATAACGAAACAAACTTTTCCAATGGTTCAATACAGTAACAAGGCATTGGTTCGTGAACTAAGACAGCTGATCAAAATCAAACATAATAACAAGCTGATTGCTGAAATGAAAATTAAAATTCAAAGGAAAGGTCTCAAAACCTTTTTCGAGGTTCTTGGCATTCTTTGAGGAGAGAGTGATCCTGATCTTATGAATTTGCTCGAGTGGCTCTTCCAAACCTGCCTTCGCGGGCTTCATTGCTGCATAAGCCATGTTTTCAACCTCTTTCTTTCTTCTTCTGTAAAATCACAAAAACACGAACCGATCGATCACACACGAAATTCTCCGACACAGTCTTGTTAACATAGAAATCAAATGTGAAGTTACCTGAGAGACGACGGCGACGAAGGAGCTAACCGAAAATTTCTTTCAGCCTACGTCTCATGTAAACCCTAAATATGTATTTGGGCTTATAATGTCCCATTAACCCATTAACGCATGGTTTAGAAAGTAGTAGCCCATTAAATTGGGCCTGAGGCAGTTATATATTTGTGTAACAAAATTTGCATGTAATTTAACATAAACCGTCGCTACTAACAACGAGAAAATTATTTTAACTGTTTAAAACCTTTAGAAAACGAGACGGGGAGAAAAAAAAAAGAAGCAATGGTTAAGAAGAGGATGAAGACGAAGGCAAAAACAAACACAGTTTTGGAGAAGAAACTCGAAGAACTTGAGTGTTTGCTAGAAGAACCCGGTCTTGGCGATGGCGATCTTAATGCATACCATGAAATCGAACACCGGTTTATTTTCACGAGGACTCTTTTAACGGCGGAAATAATGTCGGTTAAGGAGGACGAAGAGGAAGAGGCGTTGAAACTTGCAGGCATCGCTAAGAGGTTAGCTGATCTTGAAGAGGCTTTTGACAAGCAATTGAAAGGTCCGGTTAACGAAAGTTGTGGTGATGTTGTGAATGATGATGAAACCGGTTCGGTTTTTTCGTTGGTAGAATCGTTACCGGGAAAATTTCAAGATGCGTCGTTGGAGGATGCACTGGCCGGGAGAGAAACCGATGAGATCAAGAATAACCGGTTTAAGGGTTTGGTTAGTTTTGGTATATTTGGTTTTATTGCTGGTATGGTTAGTTACTTTGGTTATTTTTGTGATCAAATGAACTACGAGGGTACTATTTTCCTCACTCCTACTTAATGTTGGTAACAAAATTTTGTTGTTATCATTGAACTCTTTTGTCATTATGATGCCGATAATTAATTTACATCGATTATTATCTCGTGAATATTGGATTTCGTTTGGAGTCTTTCGACACATTTAAGATCGTTTGGTGTGGGCCGTGTGGCGCACGTGGAAAGGAAGAACTAGGCCCCACGTGCGTTAATCTTTTACCACGTTGTAATCCCACCGAAAGATTCTCTTGTCGCCGTAATTTTTCACACGTTTCAGGGTCGTTTGCGTCCTTTCCTCCACTAAGTTCGCGGTTATCTCCAATATTCGCCTTATCTACTCATCGAACCGGACTTGTTAGCAAATCCCATTCTTAATACGATAAAAGGAGAAATTTGTTCACAAAATACATTACGCTACTAATGAAAAGCATCAACACATTTGGTTGAACAAATTAAACATTCATTTTATAACAGTAATTTATATTAGTAAGGAATGGAAATGGCAAACCGAAATTCCGGACTAGAAAATGTCAAATTAGCCCTGGAGGCCCACTTGTTTCTGACCGTTCTTCGTAAAACTCAAGAATTTGTCTTCTTCTTCATCATCCATCCTTATTCCGATGTCAAATTCTTCATTTATCATTCACACTAGGAATCAAAAGAGTTTTGTATTCCTTCTTTCAGTATCCATTATCACTGAAAACATCACTCGTGACCTGATTCGCTGAGTTCACGAGCCACCCCGAGTCAAACACTTACTCCAACCATGAGCTGGATTCGTCGAATCGATCTCATCGACCCCTACACCTGTCCTCCTCTCCTCGTCCGTGACACCTCCATCATCGAACCTTCATCACTCTTACTAGGGTTTCCTTCCTTCACCGTCGACGACGACGATGTCGAAGATCTCGTTTTCCCTTTCGGATTCCCATCCCCTTCCCCACTCGATCTATTCGAAAGCGTGACGGATCTGGTCCAGATTGAGAAATCTCCTTCCTCCTGCAAGTACCTGAAGCTTCGCCGGAAGCCGCAGCCGGATTATCCTCTGCAGTATCTCTGCCACCGAGTTTCTCAATTGGAAACCAAGTTTGACCGGTTGAGCCGTGACTCTGACCGGAAGTACACGTTGACGAAGGAGATCAAAGGCTCTGGAGAGCGGAAGTACAAATGGGAAGCGGAGATTCAGGGATCGACGGAGAGGAAGTACAAGATGGAGGCGGAGATCGAAGGTTCGGGGGAGAGGAAGTACAGGTGGACGACGGAGATCAAAGCCGGGAAAAAGGATGAGGAACGGAAGCTAGTTGCTCTCAAGAAGGCAAAGGCGGAAGCTGCTGCAGCTGATGAAGCAGAGAAGAAGAAGGATAAGGAGAAGAAGAAGAAGAAGAAGAAGAAGAGCTATAATTGGACGACGGAGTTGAAGTCGGAGAGGGAGAACGGAGAGATGTCGCACACGTACACTATCAAGGCTTCTACTGGAGGCGAGAAAGAGAAGCATGAGGACAAAAAGGAGAAGAAGGAGAAGAAGAGCAAGAAGAAGGAGAAAACGCGTGTTGTTGTGATCGAGGAGGACGAGGAGGAAGAAGAAGAAGATGAGTCGGAAGGACATGGAGCCATCGTTCTCAGGAAGGTATATTCATCTATTTACATTTCTCTGCTTTCTGATTCGTTTATCAAGTTAGTTGACAACAGTAGTATGATTGAGATTTTGTGTGTTTCCCTTTTACGTGTTTGTGTGGTTGTGGTGATACTAAGATTGATGAGTTTCTCTTGAATGGCATGTGGTTAATGAAGGCGTTTGCGAGAAGAAACGGAGCAGTGAGGAGCAAGAAGGGGAAGAACAAGGAAATGCCGCTTGAATATGCGGTTGTGATGATCCAGAGGACCTTCAGAGCTTATTTGATTCGCCGGTCAAAGTCTTTACGCGCTCTTCGTGATCTAGCTATTGCCAAGACTAAACTCAAGCAGCTAAGAGCTTCGTTCCACAACTTCAGCTACCGCCGCTTGATTTCTCGTGATGCAGAGGAGCGCCAGAAGTTCTCTGAAAAGATCATCGTACTCCTCCTCACTGTTGATGCCATAGAGGTATTTCTTAGCCTCTACCAAGTTAAGAATTAGATTAAGCTAGAAAAGGATTAAGTTTTTGTGTGTTAAGAGCCATAAAACTTGTCTTTTTTTTTGGTATCAGGGAGTTGATGTAATGGTACGAGGAGCGAAGAGATCAATGGTGGATGAGCTGGAAGCAATGTTGGATGTGGTGGATCCGCAGCCGCAAGGGAAGTCATTGTCGATGAGGAGAAGAACATTCGATATGCCAGACAGTATGATCAGCAAAGAAATCGCAGATGGGGTGACTCAGATTGTGCAGATGCTTGAAACGGAGGAAGAATGATGGGGACTGTAATGTGTTTTGTGATTCAGAGGCTGTTTTTGTTGTGTTTTGTGTCTTGGTTAAGGATTTAATCAGCCTTCTTTAGTTTGGCTTAGTGTTTTCAATGTTTCTAATTATGGAGAGAAAAATAATAATGAGAGTGGGTTGGAGAAGAGATTGGTGTTTGTTGTTCATCAGTCTCGTCTCTTAAATCTTTGTCTCTTGTGTCTTCTTAGTGTGTTGTGTTTCCATTAGTTTATCTAATCCCTTTTGTGTTCCCAAACTTTGTAGCCTCTGTTTTTTCAAATCGGTTATGTTTGTTGTTTGGTTCTGTTTGCGCCTACTGTTTACCTGGCTGCTCCAGTCATTCTTTTCATGGTTTGGCTGCTAGACCTGTCAAGGTCACAGTCACGTGTCCGTTCCCAGTTTCTCGAACTTTGGCCAATAAAATTACTATAAATTTCACGTATCTTATATAAAAAAAAAAAACAATCTTTTGTGTAACAACATAACTATGTAGAAAGATTCTTATAGTGCATGTTTGTATATTTCATAACTTTCAAACTACAGCGGTTAACAGAGAAAGCTATAAAGTTACAGTATAATAAATAAATAATTCGTACAAGATTATATTCAGTAATTGTTACGATATGCGTAATTTAAGTAATTCAACACTGTCACAATTTTAACATATTATATCAATTAATTATATAATATTCGTGCGGATATAAACACACGTTCAAGGATTGATCTTACGTGTGTGTATTTTGAGCCCAAGAGTAGAAAGAGCATGGAGAAGAAGAGGAAGATGCATTAATCGAAGCCATTGTTGCTTGTTCTTCAGAGAGATGATGAAATGTTTCATTCGAAGAGTTATCTGATGGATCTTTATTAACTTCTTCCTCTTCTTGGCTCATGATTAGCTGAGAAGCGACAAACTTGTCAAGAGTTTGCCAATCCATCACTTGATCATTATGATCATCATTAAGTAGTAATCCTGATTGGTGATGATGATGATGATGATGATGATCAGCACTGCTTGTGTTAATCATGATCATATGATCATCATCATTGGCAATCACATGACCATGTTGTTCTCCTTCATCATCTCGTTGCATTAATGTGGTTGGTGTTGCGTTGATAGTGTTTAGTACAACACCATAAGGGTCTTGATCATTATGATGTAATGATGACAATGATGATGATGATGAGCCTTGGTACATTCTTGGACTCTCTAGATCAGGAAGGTGATAGTAATTACCATTAGCCACCTCCATTTGTTGTTGTGCGAACCAGTTAGATTCTTGGCCTGATGATGATCCCATCATTGTTCTTGGATTGTTATAATTCATTGCGGTTAGTTTCTTCTTGAAAGCGCGACAAACCACCCATCCTTCCTCATGAGGTGGTCCATTTTCGTCGGTCTCTAGACGGTATTCGTGCATTATCCAATCGGATTTCTGACCATTTGGGGCTCGGCCTTTGTAAAATACAAGAGTCTTCCTCATCCCGACAAGCTCTTGCTTAGAGTATATGGCCTTGTCTCGGCCCGTTGCTTTCCAAAATCCCGAACCCGTTGCTCTATTGGTTCGAGTCCCTGTTGGATATTTCTTGTCCTTGTGGCTAAAGAAGTACCATTCCCTTTCTTCTCCTGTCCCTCTCCCACATAACTCTATAAATTCAAAAAGAATAATATATATTAGTACTGTTAGTAATCTTACATCGACTATAAGAATTAACACAAACCGGTATATTTATTATTATTATTTAGTTTTGAATTGGAAGTTTGATATATTATGTGATTTAACTAATAATAATGAAATTCAAATGGAATTAATAAGGAAATTCAAATGGAATTCATACCTTGGATGTCCCATGGCTCGATTTTGTAGAGATCAACATCTTTGATAACATCAACTTGCATTCCCGGGAATGCAACTTTCTTCTTAAGATAATAGTCAACAAGTTCTTCATCGGTCGGATGGAATCGATAACCGGGTGGAATGTGTGAGAGACTCTCCATTTGATCTTCTTCTTTTTTTTTTTTTTATGTTTTCTGCAATGTGGCAATCTGTAACATTACGTTTACTTTGTCAGCGGTAAATGGAAAGATTTGCATGTAATTAATGGGAAATGACCAGGTTTCAAGTAAACATAGAGATATATTTTTTCCACACGCGATTATGATTAAAGTATATATTTGGTCTATTTCATTATGATTTTTTTTGAAGTTTAAGTACTCATAATGTCTCGATTTAACCAAATTACATACAAATAAAATGTTAAAAAGAAAAACAAGAATCACCCTTTAACCAACAAAAAAAGAAAGAAAGAATCATACTATGCATGGTTTCGAACTATAGTAGTTAACTTTCCCTATTTATTACGCCCCATCTTTTATTTTTTCCCATTTGATGACAAAGTTAATTAATGAGGAGAAAAACAAAAAATGATGAACATCTTAAAAATACGTGAAATAAGTTAACATACTTTCCAACAAAGAAAAGGAGGAAAACAATGTAGTCGTCTCGTCCTTTACATAAGAAAAAAAAAAAGATGAAACAGATGTACTATAATGTAAGATCTCGTGTACGAAAGTAAAAAAAGTAAAATATTTTTGATTCTATATATATATGTATAAGATTTTGTGACATCTCGATATTCAGAAATCATACATGGTTCTATATACTGAACTTACTTGGATCCTCTTCTTAAATAAGATTTATAAGAGTATTCGACTTTTTCTCTTGGTTCCTCTTAGATTAACAAACAGACAAAAGCGCTTTGTCTTGTTTGTGCTGAGATCATGAAAGACTTCGAGTATTACGATAATGGTGGATTCTCTAGGCTTATATATACACACAAATATATAGGCATATAAATGTAAACAGAGACAAAAACTCATGATGCAAAAGGAAATGTGCTTTTTATTTTGTTTTATTTTATGTGTTTTTTTCATACTTTATTATTAACAGAAGATTCTATTTGGATTTTGGGGGTCTTCAATTATAAATAAATAAGCTATCACTGTCTGTCTCTGTTGGATTAAGCTTGAAGGAAGCTTAAGCCACAAGCTATTCTAATCCTATCAAGATAAGGAGTCCTAGAGATATTAGGATTAGAGATAATATTTTCTTATAGGATTAGGAGTTATGTGTGGCTATATAAGGAGATGCCAAAGTGTGGCATAACTTATGAGTTTAGATTGAGAGTTTGTGAGAGCTTAAGTTTTGAGGGATTTTCTTAAGCTAATAATAAAGAGAGTTATTCTTTAATCTTGTGTTCAATATCTCTTCTAAATTCTATATTTGGTATCAGAGCTCCTAGGTTTTGAAAAGGAGAGGGTCTGAAGATCATAAAAGGAAACATGTCCGGAGGTGATCTCACGATCACTAAGTCAAAACCAAGAAAAGGAGGAGGTTCTTCATCGATTCAATGTCCCATGCTTACGGCCACGAACTATACGGTATGGGCTATACGGATGAAGGTTGCGCTGGGAGTTCATAAGGTTTAGGAGGTCGTTGAAAGTGAAATAGAATCAAGCAGCAGTGAGAAGAACAATAT
>OVBJ01001719.1:0-24788 GCA_900406535.1 Noccaea bulbosa | reverse complement strand
AGGGCTGGCCCGGTTGCGGTAATATGGATTATAAGTCACCAGGAATAACATGTTTGCATGCGTTCCGATATCTTCTGCATTCACCGTAGTCTTACTGTCTTAAGAGTCTCAATTCGCCATTGTTGGGCACTCACAGTCACTTCACATGCTTTCTGGAAATAATGGTTTGTCTAAACATTAATCTCCACAATATTCTATTATTAGAATAAATTTTGGATTAGATCCAAGTCATGATAAACTCCCTCATTTGGACCGCATGTAGTAATTATTAGGGCAATTCTTAAGAGATGTAGTTGCTAATCCAAATCGAATGAATGTGGCTCCGGTAGCTGAGGAGAGGTTTCTGAATGGACGCGATGGAGATTGAGAAACGAAGATGATTTACGTAGTTAAAATCGTAGTTAATATCTACGAGATGTAGTTGTTAATCAAAATAGTGGAAGATTCTATTTCATTATTTGTTTGGTTTGTTTAGTGATCACTGTTTGTTTAGGCAAAAGTGTCCCAATAAGTGAGTGTCCATAAGTAGAGAGACGAGATTTAAATAAGCCAAATAAGTGAAAGCTACTACTCAAACTCGTTTTACATGTTTTATGAATTAAAAAAAAAAAAGTGGTCGGAATTTTTTTGTTTATTTAATATATATAACTGGACACAATAATAGGCAGATTTCATTGATCACTGAAATTGATTCTTGGATGCTTCAACATTTGTTTGCATGTCCGATATTTTCTGCATCACCGTAGTTTAACTGTCTTCAGAATCTCAATCCGCCATTATTGGACACTCACAATCACTTCACTTCACTTCACATATGCCTTCTAGAAATAATGGTTTGTCTAAACATTAATCTCCACAATATTCTATTACTGGAATAAAAAATTTGGATTAGACTGGCAAGTCATGTTATAGATTAAACTCCCTCATTTGGACCCTATATAGTAATTATTAGGGGAATTCTTAAGAGATGTAGTTGCTAATCGAAATCGTTGAAGGTGTTCTCGAACAATTTTGTAATTATTTTATGTTTGTTTAAGAAGAGACACGAGATTTAAATAAGCCAATTAAGTGAAGATACACAAAATCGCATACGGATTCAAATAAGCCAAGCAATGGTATTGCTAATAGTTAATCACCTAAGAAAGAAAACGGGTTAGATGTTGTTTTGCTAATTCACTCGTTGTCGTTGTCGTCGTCGGTCCACGTTGAGTGCATTTGGTTGGTGTGGAGCAACCATTTTGAGATTCACGTGATTCGTGTAGCAAGTTGCTACTAGCTTATACATACAACAACAAATTTAACCGCTGACGCCATGAATAATGATTAGATAGTGACGTTTAGTTTGTCGCTTTAAATTGAGTAAATCAACCATACAATGCATGAATAATTTCATAAGGTATTTACATTTTTCTTTTATAAAGATAAGGTAGGGACATCGCTTTTAATTTTTAACGGTTTAGGTTTAGTTTATATTGAAAATTTGTAAAAAAATTGTTGTTTGATAAACAGTATGATTGAATGAACTAGAAAATGAAGAACCAAAAACATTAACAATTTCTAAATATTTTATTTATAAAAATTAAATAAGTAAATTTAAATTCACTTGTAACAGCTTGATCTCTAGCTATTGTATATAACAGGAGAACACAAATATATACAAAAAACTTCATATTTTATCTAACAAATTTGTAAAGAAATTTCATGAAAACTTAGTTGTTATTGTTCTTAATTCCAATTTTATTTTCTTAACACTCTTTTTCTTCATTTAGTTTGGGCTATTTACAATAATTTGATCTATATATTATAATTATTTTTGTTTACTATTATTTATCTATATTGTATAAGATATGAAATAATATATTCATTGAGTAATTAAATTCGATTTAGAAGGAACAAATCAAAGTAATTCAAACCATTTTGTCGGCAAAATTGATTTAGAACTTAATAAAGAGAAAGGTACCCGAATTCTTTTTTACATGTTATATTAATTCGCAAATCCCACTCTATTCTGATGACTTTACCATCTACGTTTGTAACCCCGTCATTTTTTTATTTTTTTTTGCTCAACTATATATTCATTTTTATTCGTGAAGATTTTGCCAACTACATTTTCACTATAATTACAATTTATTAAAATTTCACTACATTTTCACCCATTGAATAACCATCTTCTTCATTAGAAAAATTAAGTTCTTGAAATCAAATCAAAATGCATCTCCTTCTTTTAATCGAAGGAAATGGTACCATTAAACGACCAACAGCAAAGAAGTGGAGGAATAAACTCAGAGGATGAGGGTTTAAACCAGAGAGCAATGCAACCGGACAAGATGAGCAAACACCTCCAAGGCTAAGATAGTACGTCAAAGCAAGCTTCACCTCCACGCCTTTCTCTTTCTGCTTCATCTGAAGATGCTAAAAAGACATTGTGCAGATGTATTAATGGTGGATGCTATGGGCTGAAGAGAGCAACACATATATAACATCAGGAAAAAAAACCTTGAATCAACAACAAACATAGACATGTTCATTATGATGGTTATTTCTGGTTTAGTGCCTGTGTTCGTATAAGAAAATTGTAACCACTTTATTAGTTAATGAGAAATATTTGTTTACATCAATTTATCCTTGATCGCTAAACACTAATAGTCTCTTACAGGAAGATCTTCGTCAATCCTGTAATCACACAAAGACCAAAAAGCAGACAAGAACTTACGTCATCAACACACACACACACACACAAAATTGAGCTTTAATTTCTCCGACTGTAGAAGAACACACATTTGGAGCAGTGACCAAGAAACAAGCATATCACACGCCTTTTCTATGTTAATATGAATTTAAATAAAAATGTATTCAATTCATTCTTAGAGATCTTTCATTAGTGTATGGATCAATTTTCTAATAACATGAATCTATATATTTGAACAGCTAAAAAAAAAAAAAAACCTTTGTTCAAAAAAAAAAAGAAGTCAGATAAATTAATTACTATTGCAAAATGATCAGGGCGCCTCTCAAGCGGCAAATGAAGGTGGCTCCGGTGGTTGAGGAGAGGTTCCTGAATCGACGCGTGGAGATAGAGAAACGAAGATAAAAGACATGTGGCTTGTAATCGAAATCGTGGAAGGTTCACTAGTGCGACCGGTTTCAAAATATTTTTGTTTTGTTTTAAGAGGAGAGACGAAATTTTAATATCATTGAGAGCAAAGATCATTGTAATAATTGAGAGCAAAGATCATTGTAAGTTATAGCACGGTTTGATATAGTTTGATTCGACCGATAACAACATATATTAGATTAAAAGTTATAGCACGGTTTGGTATAGTTTGATTCGGATCAGCTGGCATGCTTCGGTTTGGTATGGTTCTGTCGTATCTACTATCTACCCCTCAACGTTACAATTTATTTGGTTACTATTAAACTTTCGAATTAACTCTCTCAAGCCCCTAAAATTATTGGATCAATAAAACTTGAAATTCTCTCATCCATCTTGGGTCATGGGCCTAATGGCAGAAAACTACAACTGATGCGACTATCGGAACCCATTAGATAGCTTTCAGAATATATTTTTTTGGCATATACACTTGGATGAATCCATTTGCATTAGTAATTCGATAGAACTACATGCAATATATGATCTAAAGTAATTAACCCAATAAAATATAACCATCAAGTATTGAGACAAAAACAAAAATACAGTGACAAAGTTTTAATAGCCAAAAGAGATGACAAAAGGGAAATGTACTTAGTAAAAGATATAAATGAAAAAAATGTTTTAAAAAAGTAAAAGAAAGAAGGTCCTGGTTCAAAAAAAAAAAAAAAAGTAAAAGAAAGAAGGAAATTTTTTATAAGAATCACGTTTAGACAAAATATCAGGGATGAGATATGATTTTAAAAAAAAAAAAAAATACTGAGATATTAAATGATGTACAAATGGAATCCATGCTTTCATCTCTCCCATGTCTTGTTAGCCTCCATTTCAAATATGTACCTCTTCTTGATGTATGTGTTCATTGTTCAGTTGATCCAATAATTCGTTTTGTTTTTTATTTTATGCCGTATTACGATTACCGACACTTCGTTTTCAATATAAAGATTATTAATTTATTATGTTTATTTCTCTTCTATTATTTTGGTTTTGTGAAAAAACTCAATCATGTGGACCAATGAATACTTATGCTTCCTACCTACAAACACAATTAAATTGCTTCCCCTTTACCATATCTAAAATTAAAGTATTTTCTAGTATTATGAGAAGAAAAAAAATGTTGTTTCCTTCATCCGTTTCACAAAAGACGGTCGTTCAAGTTCAATCAATTTGTACACATACTCAAAATTCAAAACAGTTGTAGTACCGTTTATTAATACACTGAATATATATTTGTCATTTTCATAAAAAAACTATGCGCTGTTATCATTTACCAAGCACGTTTCTTTTCAACACTAGACCTATAAAATTAATTGTTTTATGAGATACATTACCGTAAAAGAACTTAACAATCTTCGAGCTATCGAATCTAAGCCTTTGACCAAAACCCAAACCAATGTCCTAAAACCGAAGACTCCAGCCCCGTAGGTCTAATCTAAAGTCTACCCCTAAGCCCCTATCAAATCTCACGTGTCATGTGGACACTGTCTGTGGGTTCCACGTAACCACGACAACCAATGAACTCGAACGTGATCTACTTTACTTATCATACACCACAACCTACCCGCTTAAATTACCTTTTTACCTATCATGTTTCTTTTTTCTTCTCATTTCCAATGTCTTTTTGTATGATTACGTCCCAAGGTTTTTTGCGATTTATGAAATTTGTGTTAAGATACGTTTTCAACAGAGTAAGTGACATGGCTTTTAAGGCTATTAATTGGTAATTAATCAGACTAATTATATGAATTTTAGCATATACATTAGACCATTAGTGACCAGATAATATATTTAAAGGTAAGCGTCCCTATATTTAAATGAAGTTTTCTTCAGTTGCAAATCTTTGAAGATATATTACATATTTACATGGTGCATTTCGTTGACACACTTTACCAAATTCAGATGTGTAGATTTCGTTAACCATATGCCAANAAAAATTTAAAAAAAAAAAAAAAAAAAAAAAAAATGAAAGGTATGCTTACGCAGCAGTAATAGTTAGTAATATATATTTTTTAAACGATCATGTTTGTTGGGTGTCTACTGAAAAGCATCGGTACCAATACACTTTATAGTTTATAATAGTTAATTACTGTATATATAACCCACAGAATATTCCAATAATTTATGTTTTCAAGCTTGACATTTTTAAAACCAATAAAATGCGCTGATCAATATGTTTCTCCAGATTATTAGTTTTAGAAGAAAAAACTGATTTAACTTTGTTTTGGGAAGATTATTATGTTATACTGTATAAAAGAGAATAATGATTTATTTTTGCTTGATATTTTTTTCTTTTAAAAACCAGTGTCATTTCGGGTTTGACTACCAGTGTTTTAATCGACGAGTTTTTTTAACTCAGAATGATCATATGATTTAAAGTAAAAACGATTAATCGATGAATTAAAATAAGTTAAATAAAAAAATTGATAACTAAGGAATTTTTTTTTGTATGAAGCTAATTTGTCCATTAATACCCTAATACGTACTAAGTTTGGACTGATAAATGTATATATAGTATATTAATATGTCTGTGTCTCATGCTCACCGCTTGTAAAATTGTCTCCTTTTTGGACATTGAAGTCTCTTAGCGAACATTTAAATTTGATTGAGCTGAAAATGGAAAACGTTAAATCAGTCTGATGATTTTAAAAACAGTCAATGATTTTATCTACAGATTAGCTGTGTGATCGGTTAGAATCTCTTTTTTTAGGATAAATTTCGAGAAATGTGTGTGGAACATGGTTCACGAAACCTGATCGGTTGGAAATTATTCTTGATGATGCGGCCAAGTCCGAATTTGAATCCCGTTGGAATAAACACAAAACTCCTTTTTTTCAGTATCAAAATATATCATGAACATATGCCAAATATATCATGAGAATGTTATATAAATCACAAGCTCATTACTTCGATGTACTAATGTCACAGAACTCCATTTAAGATTTTTGATTTTTTTTTTTACTATATAACCCTAGAGATAGACTGATAGAGAATGAAGACCATAATGGGCCATGTAACTAAAATTCTGGGGTACACCGGAGAACAACCAAGAGACGCTCCATATAAAATTGGGAACCACGTGAATCTGATAGATATTTGATACTCCACTCAATACTATATTTATTTCGATAGGACAAATCTCTAACCTTTTTCATACTAAAATCTCACTTCAAGTATACCCTTTCTTTCTTTTGCAACGTTTGGTAAAAAATGCTTAAAACTAGTATATCATAACAAATTTTAGAGACACATGCACCGTCTTGAAAATATAGGCAAATTCGATATATTTCTTAGTTAAGTAAAATTGGCTAAACTTAAATCTATACCTAGTAATCATGGATCTAAATGGTAATTTTGAATTGATGGAATCAACCATTTAATTGGTGCACAAAATAATGTAACATCATTTGGACATAATTCTTGTTTACTGTGATATAAAAAAACAAATTAAACTTTGTTGTTTGGGAGTAATGATGTCGCCTGACTTACTATTTTTGCACCGAATAATTTCTTAGACGAAATATATTTTTATAATATGAGGTTACTAAGCCAAGACTTTTTTAACTTTTAAGCAAAACGGTTACGTCATTTTGTTGATTAAACAACGTGATGTTCTTACAAAAAGCAAAAAGCAAAAATAAAATTCCTTTCTTAGGGTTAGAAGTTGAAATACATATCTCACGTGGTGTCCACATGTCTTTTATCTTTGAAAAGTTCATATTGCTTCCACTATAATTAATTTTCTAATATCGTCAAAGCATGCCAAATGTATTCGAATACTACATATAATTTCCCAAATATGTATTATAAAATATAAAATCAAATCAATGACTGGAAAAATAAGTATAAATCATGCCATTTACCATATACGAAAGAAAAGTTATATAGACATGTAAGATATTTCTTTTTCTTAAGAATTTTATAACAAACATGGAGAGATATGTTGTAACATGTCCAAGATCTTGATATTGTGTGTGTGTTTTTGGGTACCATTCTTTGTCTCCACCCACAGTTTTATCATATCTCTCACTCCCCCAATTATTACTATTAGTATTATTTTGTTTTATTTAAAAAGATCCTACAAAAAAAAAAATCAAAAAATAAATAAATAATAATATCTAGTATAAAGAAAATAAAAACTTCGCCTCGTTCTTCTCCCTCTGTCTCTCTCTCTTCTTCACTCTGAGCTCAAGCGATTACCTCCCATGGGAAAAATCTCCGAAGTGATTATTTAGCTCTTTTTGTCGCTTCTGCATCCATTTTGTATGGATCTTGGAGTTCGGGCTCAGGGTTCGGTTTCAGGTCATGAAAACGGGTCACCGGGACAATCAGAACTCGGATCTGGTTTCGGCAGCAAGCAAGAAAGATCCGGTAACGAAGGTGAAGATTGCTGGAGGAGCTCGAAGCTCGCAAGAACATCAACAGATGGATTCTTTTCCACCACCTCCTCCTCCGCAGCAGCTAATAAAACGCTGTCGTTTCATCAAGGCATACCTCTCTTGAGATCTACCTCTATCGATCCTCGTAGACAAGAACATATGCTTAGCTTCTCCTCTGCTTCAGACAAATCAGATGTTTCCTCTGTCTCGCCTTATCTTCAGTACTGTAGAAACTCAGGTCTGAATATAAAGAAATGAAAGTACTCTGTTTTTCTTTTTAGCTAAAAATAATTACTTTTTCAAATGGGTTTTGCTTAGAGATCGATTTAGTGAAAATACTCTGTTTTTTTACAAAACAGATATTTACTTTCCATATAATCAGCATATGGTTTTTGCTTAGAGCTTGATTAAGTGAAATGGGGTTTATGTCAAAATTCTAAACCTTGGGATATGGTTTGTGTGATGTCAGGATATGGTTTAGGAGGAATGATGAACACAAGCAGCATGCATGGAAACTTGTTGACAGGAGTTAAAGGACCTTTTTCATTGACTCAATGGGCAGAGCTAGAGCAACAGGCGTTGATCTACAAATACATCACAGCCAATGTCCCTGTGCCATCTGCCTTACTCCTCTCTCTCAAGAAATCTTTTTTCCCTTATGGATCTTTGCCTCCTAGTTCCTGTAAGCTCTCTCCTTTAATCTTTGATCAAACATTGTTTCTTGGTGCATTTTATAGATTTGGGGGTATTGATCAATAGTTTTGATTCCTTTTAAAACATTAGCCAGATCTTGAGACACTTTTTTACTTTCTGGTGTTATGTAGTTGGATGGGGCTCTTTTCATCTGGGCTTTTCCGGCGGCAACATGGATCCCGAGCCCGGGAGATGTCGCCGGACAGATGGAAAGAAATGGCGGTGCTCGAGGGACGCTGTTCCCGACCAAAAGTACTGTGAACGACACATAAACAGAGGCCGCCATCGTTCAAGAAAGCCTGTGGAAGGCCAAAATGGCCACAATACTAATGCTGCTTCTGCCGCTGCGTCCAAGGCAGCAGCTGCTGCGACTTCGGTTGTTGCAATGCCAATGCGTGGACCAGATAATAACAATGGCCTCAATGCCAGTCCTCCTTCAACGGATACTTTGGCTAACAGGTGAATAAGTTTCACATATTTTGTTCTTTTGCCTTTTTGATATAACAGATTTGCATATTCCTAAGGTTTAATGTTCATACCTTTTTTTTCATTTTTACATTTTTTATCTTTCCTTCTTTGCCCTATGAGTAAGTAGTAGACCCACCCAAACCATTATTACTTCCATCTTTTGTGATTGTGACCACTCCTTGGTAATTTAGCCTTAGGATTCCATGTTCTTGGATTTGCTTTTATGGACTATTCACTCTCTTCTTTTCTTGATACAATGATGCCCAAAAGCACATCAAATCTTGATGGTTTGTTTGCTTTTTTGCAAATGACAGAGTTCAAAACGCTCGAGGAGGTTCGGCTTTTCCCGCCGCGATGAACTTGCAACCCAAGGAAACTCATCAGAAACAGAGCAATAACCCTTTCGAATTCGGACTCATCTCCTCTGATTCGTTACTTAACCCCTCGCACAAGCAACCGTCTTCTTTCGCAAACCCCTCGAAAGCCTTTGGATCGTATCTTGACTTCAGCAACCAGGAAAAGCACCACAAGGACGATTCTTGGCCGCCCGAAGAGCTGAAATCGGATTGGACTCAGCTCTCAATGTCAATCCCCATGGCTCCATCTTCCCCTGTTCAAGACAAGCTAGCTCTCTCGCCTTTGAGGCTGTCTCGCGAGTTCGACCCCGCGATTCACATGGGATTAGGCGTCAACACCGAGTTTCTCGAGCCTGCGAAAAAGGCGAATAACTGGATACCGATCTCTTGGGGTAACAATAACTCCATGGGAGGTCCTCTTGGCGAGGTACTAAACAGCACCACGAATAGTCCCAAGTTTGGTTCTTCTCCAACTGGCGTCTTGCAAAAGTCGACATTTGGTTCTCTTTCTAACACCAGCTCCGGAAGCAGCACTGTAATTGGAGATAACAACAACAACAACAAGAACGCCGATGGAAAGGATCCGCTTGGGCCAACCACACTGATGAATACTTCTGCTTCTGCTCCTTCTCAGTGAAAATACGACAATGGCGAAAAAGAACACAAAACACTCTGTTTTCTCTGTTTCTGTTTTCTTCTTACTTGGTCTATTGTTGTTGTTTTGTTTCTATATAAAGCCAGAAGAAACTAAATGAGAGATGAGAAGAGAGATTGTTTCTTTTCTTATTATTAGTCTTCTTCAAACATGTTTCTTCTCCATCTTTCTGATTTCTGAAATCCATGGATTTATTGGTTCTCAATCATCAAGTTCTTGATTTTATTGTACACTCGACTCCTCTTCTGAAACATGCTCTTGTTTAACTAATGTAATAAGATTGAACGAAACCTGGAAGTTTAAATTTGTTTTAACAATGTTAAAAGTTGTGATCTTTACTTAAAATTTTGAAGAGGTTTCCTAGTTGCAGACAAGAGGCAACATTGTTTTGTTGGATTTTGGAGATGGAACATTTCTTTAAAACAACTGTCTCCCACCTTTAGTTTTTCTTTTTTAGCTCTGTTCTTCCACTTTTGGGTCCCTTAACTACTTTTTGCCTTCTCTCTCTCTAACCCTACTCTTACTTATTCTTTGTTTTTATGTATTTTCTGCAAAATTATTTCTGAAAGCTTATAAAGAGTGGAGGACCAAACCATGGTCCATACGTTTTTAATTTGGATTCTCTGTATATTTTGGGAGATCTTGTTCTAACACGTGGCATGTGTGGGACGATCCGGAAGACACTACCACTTGTCCACTTGCACGAGACAAGACAATTCTTATCGAATAAAAATATTTCACTTGATACTTTTGGAAATTAAATATTTCAGTTTCGGTAGTTTTCTAATTTCGAAAAGTATACATTCTAGGAAGGACGTTAAAGATGATGATGATTAGAGAGCAGTTAGTTAATTAGTTAGGCACTAATCTCTTCGCCCATTTCAAATTGTACTAATGGGCCTCGTGAGGCCCAAATAAGCAACAACAGCAAAAACTAAAAGTCCATTGATCTGAGTAAACAACAACACTCTTTTTCAAATTTACACATAAGAGAGAGAGAGAGAGATAAATAAATTCTTCGCTTTGATCTGTTTTTTTTTTTTTTTTGGTTCCTTTCTAATTTTTTTGGTTCTTTATATATTTTCATATGATTTGATGATCGCGTGCCCATTGTTGCTGACTCTGAAGCTCTCTGAGGATTAAGATTTGCCTCATCTCCGAGAATCTTCGTCTGAGAATCTCTTGTTCCGACAAAAGCCGACTGTTGTCCGTACTAACTTGTTCAATGTGGTACAGAACGATACGGAGCCGGTTTCCAAGTTCACGGTTTTCTAAACCGAGCCGGTTTACCTCGTTTCTTAAATTCTCAATGTGTCTCTGTTTACGCATCCTTGACCGCTTCGCTGATTCTCGGTTTGATTCCATCCGCTTCCTCTTACGGTCGTCGGTTATCTCCGCAAAGTTCAATTTCGTCCGGTTATGATCCGTGGGGTTTATCCGGATTCTCGTGTTTTCCGAGTCCAATTCCTCAGATTGAGGACTTGGTACGCCGTGAAAACAGTCCGAATCATCTGAACCAGAGTTCGTTTTGATGGAACCGATACAAGATTCGTCAGAACCGGATTTTAGATCGTTAAGACCGGAATTAGTTCTGACGAGACCGGTTTCGGATTCACCGGAACAAGGACTCGGTATGATCGGTTCGAGAGACGACTGAATCACAGAGAAGAGATCGGAGCAGCCAAATTCCCAAGGAGTGAATCCGGTTTGGAAATCCAATAATTGGTTAACCAAACCCGGTTCAGTAAAGGAAAAGGCCGGTACAGTTGACATCATAATGACCGGTTCTTTTTGCAAATAGAGATTAGAGAGAGGAGAAGGAGAAAAGGGAAGAATTGAATTGTAGGAGCTTGGAATTTAAAGGAAATTGATAAGGGTTTTTTGGTCATTTTATAAAATACGATGTAAGACCGTATGTTATACTGTATAAACAACTTTTGAGTCATATGGCACTATGTGGGGTTAGTATTTTTTCAAGACCCAACTTTATCAAAGTAGAAAATATTTTGTGGGTCACCAATAGTCTCGTTTACGGTCACTATATAAAAAGTTTAATTAAACTTTGTTAACCAAATGTTTGTTATAGCTTAGTGATGAAGAAACAGTCCACATTTAACACATGTGTCGTCCATTCATCTAATTTGTCGCCATGCATTCAAATCTAGATTTAGAAAATTAAACAAACGGTTAAATAGTTAACCTAAAATAAGGCTCAAAAATATAAATGGTGTTGTTGGTATGATTGATCATTTATGTGTAGTTGGTTTGATTAATTAGTATGGTCGATGGGATTGAATGATTGATGAAATAACTGAACAAGTATTTCAATCAATATACTAATATGGTAATTAATACTATTAGCAAAATTCATAGTTTTATTTCCTAATGCTTAGGATATGTAAAATGTTTGGTAAATATACGTAGATGATTCACAAAATAGCTACTGGTATTTTTTTTTCAATGTATGTTATTATTACTTCTTTTTTTTTCAAATTTTTGTCAATCTTTTAATAAGTAATTCCCAAATATTCCGAGTGATTTTTCCGAACTGACAATGATTCTAAATGGAATTCCAAGAATAATAATGTCACGAGAATTAAAGTTGGAATATAATCAAACAGCCTTTAAGAATAAAATATTCAAATCAAATAGCTATAACTTTCAACAACATATTCATGTTTAAATAAGATTTTGTACTCTAAAATTGTATTATTCGGTTAGTTATATAGTTTGTTATACATTAGCAAAAAAAAAAGGAGAAAAAACCATAGCAAACGGCCACATGCAAATCCTCAAAAGTAAAGCAGACATATATATTTTAGAAAACTTTTATCATATGGTTTGGTAGCATGTTAAATCAAACTTTAATGTGACGAACAAAATTAAAAAAAAAAAAAAATCAAACTTTAATGTCCAAAAAGATGTATCAAATGCTTCGCACATTAACTTTAAATTTTCAATAATCCCAACTTCGTTAACTACAAAAGAAAAGTATAATCCGCAATATATGTATAACTGGGTTTGGTTAACCATTAAATTCAATTAATTGAAAATTGCTTGTAAAACTTCATGTTTACCTACTTCCTGGAATGTTCTTAGATTGAAATTTCTTTGATCAAAGTTAACTTGAACTAAAGGTTAATGTCAAATATTAAAGTATTGTAGGGAATTTAAAAAAAAAAGAAGAAAAGTTTAGAATAAATTTTGTTGATTTGATTTTTGTGCTCCAATTAAATTTTTTTTTTTTGAGATATGGATGGATCATATCACTTCACAAATCACAATAACTCACGCAACGACCAGAAGAAACAATGCATACAAATCACGTTTACGAGTTCCTTAACATTTTTTTTTACGATCTTGAGTACGTCTCTATTTGAGATCTAACAATTTACGAGAGATATATACAAAGAGACATCAATAGTCGAAGTCGAAGACTAGAGAGAGAGAGCGAGAGAGAGAGAGAGAGACAGTGATACAAAGAGTGAGTACCATATCTTACAAACTCTCTAACTCTTCTGTTTAAAGTTAATCATAGTCATTAGACGTGTGTCTTCTAATCACTTTCCCGTTCTCTTTTCAACGGTATAGACTGGTTTATATGGCTAACTCTCAAACAAGTTTCTAACTGAAAACCGAAACTAAACCAACCTCATGACTCATGAACCTTTTATTTTTTATTTTTTGCTAAGCATGACTCATGACTCATGAACCTTGCCATCGTCAACACCAAATAGTGGATATTTATACTAATAAAGGTATATACAAGTTTGTAGCTTTTGATATATTGTTCTAAACCCAAATATTTCACATGTCATTCACCATCGTACCGATAAAATTATATTCAGTACTTTAAACTTATCGTACGGTCACAGAGTTTAAAACAAACAAATGCAAGGTCTGTTTAGCCAAATTATTTGCCAAAAAAGATTGTTCCTTCGAGGGATAAACTTTAAGGAGGTGACACTAAAGAGAATAGAATTAGAAAATATGTCCGCTAGTAGTCTATAGAGCTTCGAGAATGGAGTTTGCTAAGATTGATCCAGTCAAAGAAGCTGTGAGTCAGATTCGTATAGCAAGTTAGTTTTAAAGACAACTATTTGTTTTCACAAAATAAATTTATAACACTTTAACGGTCAAAATACTAAATATTATAAGTTCATTCTGCGAGAGTATTATTTATTTTGTAATATTTTTTTTCATAGTTGACAATACTTTATCAATAATAAATTGAAAAGAAAAGAAAATTCAAGCAGGGCAAGGGTAATAGCAAATGCATCTCAAGGCATCGGTGTTTGTTTTGACGCAAACGCCATTTCCCTTCCACTTTTGTAGGCACAGAGCCGAACAATTGCCAATACCACAATTTATTTCGTCTAAAAACTGCTGACATAGAGCTGCTCCTTGAACATTGCTCACCATCATCCCTATAAAATATATACAAATTTTAAAAACATAAATATCATTTTAAAATATGTTTTCTTTAACACATAAAAAATGTATCATGATAAAACTAGAGAAATATAAAACAAACCTAGAATGAGGAAAGCAGCCAAAAAGATGGATTTAGACATCTTTTGGTGATATCTGGAGTTTTTTTTTTTATTACGAAAATAACAGTGGTTATAGTGTATGCTGAATAATCACACGCACAGTCACACACATATATACAGATATAGAGAGTTGGATGCAAATCTAGTCAACTATAGTTTACACACAAGTCATCAAGTCAAACAAAATAAAACAGAATGTTTTTAAAAGATATTTAATGTTGAAGTTTGGTAACAGAAGATTTCGTGGACAGTAGTTTATAAAGGTTAATAATTTCAATCAAATGTATTAATCATTGGTATTTTCATAGATTTAAAATATGAAATAACTATAAAAATAATGTAATGAAAAAAAATATGATATTTAATAAATTCAACATAAACTGGTTAAATTATATATATAGTCAGGTGAAAAACTAGACAAATATAGTTAGATACAAGTCAAGTCAAATAAAATAAAAATAGAACAAAATCTCTGATATCTAATGATGAATTTTGGTAAGTTGTTTATTCAAAAATTAGTTAAAAATAGTTTATACTTTCTCAAAATTGTTCCGCATAAAACTGCCGTGCCATTATAGAATAAGTAGGTGAATCAATATATGTGTTGTATAATGTATTATAAGTTCTAATTAAAATAAATATAATGTATTATAAGTTCTAAAATAAATTTGAGTATATATCAACATTTTAGTCAACATTTTAAAATATCATGTTGGTTGTTCTTTTTCTTCTGTCATCCCATTAAATTCGAAGAATTAAAAATCTATTGGGAAACAGTTGAGGTGTTTTATGCTTCTTAAAAAAAAATTTAGTTAGTTGATCAAAATTAACTTGGCCTAAAGGTTAATGTCAAATCTCTAAGAGTGTTGTTCCTAAATTTGCTTGGGCTCGAACTCTGATGTAGGGAGTTTGAAATAAAGTTTGTTGATTTGATTTTTGTGCTCCTATGAGACATCTCTTTGAGATTTGCCATTGTCAACACCAAATTTTGGCAATTTTGATAGAAATTTACAATTGTTTCTATCATATATACAATACTGACGTTATCACATATTTCACATGTAATCATCGTTTTATGCATAATAGTTTCTTTAAATGTTAAATGCTGAAAGCAATCATATGGAGCTCTTATTTTTAAACATATGATTTTTTAAAAAAGTATATATACTGTATTAGCAAAACATGATAAAAGTTTCATATTTATTAGGTTTTACTTATGGTTTGCATTATTTTTCCTTATAATTTGCTCATGTTATACTTATTTTTGTAAATAATTTTTTTGGCAACCCTATTCTTATTATGTATATATTAATTGTTTATTTCTAAATAACAATAATTTATTTAATTCTATTAACTAAGATAATTGATTTAATTATATTTATTAAGTATCTCGGTTATATTGGTCATCATATTATTTACACTGATTCATATAACTATTATTTTCCGATTATTCAATATTTATAGTCCAATTTTTTCATGTAAGAAAAAAAAATGCTTTGTTCTGTTACAATTGCCATACAATTAACAAAATTAGACTGAAAATAATATAGATACATTTTACAAACACAATTGTCATAGCTAAAACCATAATAAGAAATTATTAAATTTCCACCACTACATTATCAATTTTCAATGATATACAATTGACATATAAAATAAAATATTAATAATAATAAATAATTTTTATTAATAAATTAACAATCTGTGGCTCTGCCCGCAGACTTGCCCCTAGTATATGATATTTAATAAATTCAACATAAAGTGAATAAATTCTAAGATGAAAATCTAGACAACTGTTAGATACAAATCAAGTCAAATAAAATAAAATATAACATCTTTTATATTATATGACGAATTTTGGTAAGTTGTTTATTCAAAAATTTAGTCAGAAATAGTTTATACTTTCTATAACATTAAAAAAAAAAAGGTATGTACTAATTCTGTAAGGGTTTCGGTTGGCTACGGTTTGATCACCTCCGATATCCAAGTGCCCCATACTGATTATAAACTATCTCTAAGCATATAGTGCAACTATTACTCATTAGCTCAATAGATCACTGTTTTGGTCGGCATTTTCCTGAGGGAAAGAGTTCGAATCCCTCCCTTAATATGTTTTTATTGTATTTTCCAATATTCTTTTATTTATTTTTCCTTTAACCATATCTAATAAAAAAAAATTACAACTAATTCCATACATTTCATTCTTTTATATTAGTGCCCCATATAAATATTTCTTCTGGTCCCCTGATATGATGAGATGATGAGTTCTTTGCTTGGTTTTTCCTTTCCTTTAGAAAGTTCTTCATTTCGGTCTCTCTCCATATTTTCTTATTTTCTCTTTCTTTTCCCATCCTCTTTCCCATGAATTTGGGAGTATTTATGGACTAGATGTTTGGTGGAGTTTTGGGTCGGTGACATAGTAGGTTACTAACCTTGTAGAGTATATTGTTACAGGTTTTAGATACAACATAAAAATAATGATGTATGTCGATATTATGAAGAAGTTGATATAGGAAGTGTCACACAAAGTGTCATGTGTGTGACACAAAGATGAGTTATCAGCAACAAGCGACGCAAGGATGCTGATGTGGCGTTAGGGTCTTAGTTAGAAGATCCAAGATGGTGAAAGCAACATGGGCTTCGAGTTAACAAAGAGAAGTCATGTGGGTTTTATTCATGAGAAGGCTTGAAGACATATGTGCTTAGGGTTTTTGTCTTCAAAGAATACAAATAGGAAAAGGTGGTGGCTGCAAAAGTTACGCACCTTGAGTTCTATTGTAAGAGGCACACATGTTGTGTGTGGTGTCGTCCCACCAGTTTGGTGGTTTGGAGAACTACACTTGTCGGAAAAGACATAGAGTGGTAGTTGCTCTTATCATTGTAATTCTAGGAAAGAGTGGTGGATGCCATATAGCAATTGTAGGTTGCGGCCTTTTCTAGTGAATGAATTCTGGACGAGGTCCCGGGGAGGTAGGAAACGAATCCCGTTAACAAATCTTTGTGTTCTTTACTTTATGCTCTCACTCATCTAATATGCTAATCATTCAAGTATTTAGCTATAGCACACATATCGATCTTACAAACCTAACCTACTATTGTATGCTAGTGTACTCGACTGTTGATGATGAGCTCGAGTGTCGTGAGGGATCAGTGCTACGAAGACTAGCATTAGTTGAAGTTCTTCTTGGGATGACTAGAGTCGGCTTCAAGTACCGGCTGAAGGATTTTCTAATGTCATGTCTACTTTAACTTAAGTGAATCAATAAGTATCATTCAATTAGGACAACTGTCCAAAATAGCATATTTTTTAAGCAAATACCAATATACTTCGTTTTAATCAAACAAACTCAACGCCCGTATAATCAAATCATTTGCGAAAATATTGTTCCCTCCGAAGGATAAACTTAAAAGAGATGATAACTAGAAAATACAGTATATATATGACAGCTAGTATTCCATGGAACATATAGAATCTCGAGTTTGCTAAGATTACTCCAATCAAAACTCAGAAGCTGTAAGTCAGATTCAATGCACATATCCCTGAAACTTAGATCAAACGCTTATACTATTACTACCCGAAATCCGATTTTTTTTTTTATCGGATAAGTTCATTTTGATGAAACAAATAGTTTTATATTTCATTATTATGAAAATAAATATAATAGTTCAGTATTTAAAAGTTAGGAGGACCATAAGTTACATTTGGAATAATTTTTTTCTTTTATTATATATTTTTCTAATAGTTGACAATAATGTGTGGCAAGAAAATTTAAATGCAAGGATAAAGGCAAAGGCATTGAACGGTTTTGCCGGTTGTGTGGACGCATAGGCCTCTAGTTCCCTTGAATTTTTGTAGGCACAGTGCCGAACAACTGCTGGTAGTTGCTCCTTCAATCTGGCTCACCATCACCCCTACAAAAAATTAGAGTATATTTTAAAACATAAGATATCAATACTTATTTAAAATATGTTTCTTGATAGAACTGGAGAAATATAAAACAAACCTGGCATAAGGATGACGAAAGCAGCAAAAAAGATGGACTTAGACATTTTTGTGATAATTGGAGTATTTAAGTAACGAAAAATAAAGTAGTGATAGTGTATGCTGAATGATTAATCACACGCATAGTCGCACATATATATATATATAGAGAGAGAGTTGGATAAGTTGAAAAAAAGAAAAATGAAAAAAGAGTTGGATACAATCTAGTCAACTGTAGTTACACATAAATCGAGTCAAATAAAATAAAACAGAATTTTTAGAAAGATATTTATTGATGAATTTTGGTAAGTTTTTATTCAAAAAATTGTCGACAGTAGTTAATACTTTCTATACCTAAAAAGTTTAATACTTTCTAGTTTCTATACCTAAAAAATATATATATACCATCCAGTTTATCCTAAAAGTTATAGAGATAAATAATTTCAACAAAATGTATTAACATTTAAGATTTGGTTCTAAACTTTTTAAAAACTTATGTGACATTTTATGATTGGTTTAGATTTTTTTATGATTTAAACATTAATATTATTTTAATATACTCTTAAAGTTTTTTAAAGATGAAGATATATCTCACTCCTTATGTGTTATGTCATTCTCTTTTTCTTCTGCATACCCACTATTTTTTTCTTGTTCCTGATGTTTTTGTTCAGCTTTGCACAAAACGTTTGGTTTAATTTTGAATTATGTACTTGAAGACGGCGTGCTTTTTATTTATGAAACGCCTTCATAAAAAAGCGAGGAGAAGTCGATGGGATATACAAAAATGGCAAAACACAAAAACAAGATTTCATCATTTTGATGGGGGAGCTTAGTTACTGAAGAGGAAATTCTCTTCATCTTCTTCACATATTTTCTTTAAATGATGCAGCTCACTCATTCTTCTTACTACATCTCCAACAAAGAAAATAATTTTCTAAAATGGTTTTTAGAGTCTTATCTCTATTCAAACAAGCATTAGCTACAGAATTTGGCAGACGGGTGATGGTAAACATTCATTGCATTTATAACATATAAAAATTCATTACATTTAAACATTATACATTATAAATGTTTAAATGTTTACGATTATAACATTTACAACTATAACATTTAAACATTCATTACATTTATAACATATAAACATTCATTACATTTATAACATATAGACATTAATGTAATGACTTATTTAAATGTAATGAATGTTTATAAATGTTTAATTGTTTAAATGTAATTAATGTTTAAATATTATAAACGTAATGAATTTTTAAATGTTATAATTGTAAACATTTATTACATTTATTACATTTATAACATATAAACATTCATTACATTTAAACATTAAACATTATAAATTTTTACAATTATAACATTTGAATATTTAAACATTCATAACATTTAAATGTAAATGTTTGAATGTAATGAATTGTTAAATGTTATAAATGTCATGAATGTTTTAATAAATGTAATGGCTTGTTTTGATGATTGAATGTTTTCTTGATGACTATGCTATACGTTGAGTAACACCAGCTCATTATGGTGTTTGCTTTTTAATGTTGTTTTCTTATAATTATCTATCTATATTTTCTTTCCTCTAAATATAATCATTTAATGAATGTTTAATGAATGTTTAATAAATGTAATGGCTTGTTTAAAAGTAATGAATGTTTATAAAATTTTAAATGATTAAACATTATAAATGTTTGTGTTTAAATGTTTCTGTTCAAGCAAGCGCTTGCAACAGAATTTCAGAAACAGTCAGTGCTGACTAATGTCACTACTTTCAGTGAGGTTTGGTTTGGTAGTTGAGATGCTGCCGCCAGGGTGATGGCTAGCAAATGAAGGGCATTTGTTATTATGATTGGTTATCAAAGGCTGCGAAAGCACTTATGCCCCGTCCATGTCTGACAACAAGCTAAAAACTACGAAGGTTTACGACTGCAATAGCAAGGAGGTCGACGGTGAGGAAGCCTCAGAAGAGTTTGCACATCGCTGGACAATATGAAGACAGATTACGGGCCAGCGGCGGAAGATGAGCCGACTGAGAGGGATCAGCATCAGGCAAAGGTGGATAAGCACCATAACAAACCAAAAAGACGGACGCAGATAAAAGGAATCTCGCTAAATATGTATCCCAGCCAAAGAAACTTGACAGAGATGCTGGCACCTCTGGTGGCAACTAAGGGCTTTGTTTTAATTTTATGTAACGACTTTATTTTATTGAATGAATTTTTAATTTTATATCTAATTCTAATTCCAGAAGCCTAGTGTTACTGGAAAACGCTTTCACTTGACGTATTTCTCGATCGTTTCATTTTTTCTCTTCCAGAAAAAATGCTACAACGACCAATGTATGGCCGACAAAATGCAAACAATTTGAACAGCAAAATTTTTATTCCATTTACAACTATAGCATATAAACATTCATTATATTTATAACATATAAACATTCATTACATTTAAACATAAATGTTTACAATTATAACATTTTAATATTTAAACATTCATGACATTTAAATGTAATGTATGTTTAAATGTTTGAATGTAATAAGTGTTTAAATGTTATAAATGTCATGAACCAACTAAAACTATTAATATAAATATTCCAATAACAAGCTTTTGGGGTTGCTGCGTTCCAAAAAGGATGATAACACCTACGTTGCACGGAATCGTCGTCTTCTCTCCGCTTCCCGCTCCCGAATCGCAAATGGAAGCGGAATCGTCCGGAAGCTTAAGGAAGCGCCAAGGAATCGCGATTCCTGAAAGGTGATGATCAGAATCGTGGTGGAAGCGAGCGATTCGGATTTGGAAGCGTGTTTTTATATATCGGAATCGTGAATCCAGAAGTTCTATCACCGACTCACCGGCGTAGAGTTGTCATGTGTTCTAAAACACGCTCACGGCCGGTTAGGCGGTGGCAAAACGCTCAGCGGTGGCCAACCCTAGAATTTCACACAAATCGTAGAAAAAATAGGAAAAAAAATCGGATGTTGAATTTTTCATAATTTTTTGCTCGAAATTGAATGATTCATGTTGGATCTATCATATTTAGGAATAAATCAATAAAAATATGTGGTAGAATTGATATTTGATGTTCAAAAAGTGGATGGCAGCCATTTTTAGGGCTTCACCTCGTGAAATCTCTGGGAAAGGGATGAAGTTGTGATTACCATTTTGCCCTTACTAATAAATGAAAAAATAACTTGGCAAAATGAGACTTCCAACACATCACCTCTATGAAAATGTAGAAGCTCTAAACCACTAAACTAGAAGTGAACTTAACAAATCTACAGAATTATATATATATATATATATATGTATATATGCTTCCACCACGTACCCGTTTCCTAATTTTTTTTAAAAATTCGTTTTTCCACTTCTAAACGCTTCCGCTTCCGCGTACCCGCTCCCGATTCCATGCAGCTTATATAACACCACCAACTCACCATACGCTTGTGAATATACATAACAATTTTTTTTGTTCTTTCATAAAGTGGATAGATATACAACGATCGATTTAGCAATTTGATCCCGAGTCGTTGTTATATCATTTAATATATTGATGGCTAACTTGTTCAAGAACCAACTATATCGATGGATATCAACAATTGCATGAATGTTTATATATGTTATATTGTTATGAAAAAACGAATATACACGCTAAAAATAAACACAGCTTTTAAGTGAATTCACACATCGTTGTATTGTTGACTACGTTTATATCAAAGAAGAACGATGTTATTATTATAACAGGTTATACAAATTTAATGGAAACGTAAGAAAAGCAAGAGTGAAGATATATAAACTGATTTACGTCGCAAACGTAAGACCAAATAAAAAACCTAAGTCGAAACTGAGATTCATATAGATCTTAGTGCTACCGCAAACGATGAGATTCAAAGCATCACAGATTCACATATATATAAATATAAATAAATAAATAAATATATATATATATATTATTTTTTATTATTGTAAAAAATATATTTTACTTATATAGGTAGGTGACGCGGTATGTTGACAAAAGAAAAAAGAATGGTGACGCGGTAATAAATTTTAGTTTTCCTCAGTGCTTTCAAGAAGTGGAGGATTATCACTCTATCTTCACACGTTTCATACACGTTGCGCGACTATTTTTGTCTTTTGCTCTCTCATGGGGCTGGTCCAATTCCACCACACTAAACACTATGCACAAGTGAAAAAATAGTATTTAATTTTCTTCCACTCCCGATTTCATCGGTCAAATGAGTCCACCAAAACTCCATAATTAGACTACTTTTTGTTCCATAAACAAGATTTGAGGTTATCAACGTGCGATAATATCCCATTTTTCGTATAAAGAACAATTAAATGACAAAAAAACAAAAATAGAGTTGACCAAATTTGGCTATATAAATCGAGTTTCAAAGAAGCCGAACCCCATCATCAAACTCCTCTTATTTTACGCCTCTCTCTCCCTTGAAAAAGAAAAATACATCGCAAATATGGCAAAATTCTCCACCTTGCTTATGATAGCTCTCCTCCTTTGCTCCACGCTAATGTGCACCGCTCGTCCTGACCAGACCTTTTCTGCATCTATCACGATTGTTCCGGCCGACCCATGTAACCAGGTTGGTCTAAACGTACATGTAAGAGCCCATTTCGATAACATACCATATTACCAACATATAGTTAAACACAAACATATACATGCACATAATCACAACAAGTTTTTATAGTATATACGTATAACCTGGTGAATTCGTATAGGACTCTTAATATTTTATAAAGTTTACTAAAGAAATTTGTTGAATATGTATTGTACCATCAAATCCCCTAAATTTCTAGAAAAACTCTTTTTAACTTCATAACATATTTAATATACATTTGATAAAGAATTTGTGCATGACGTTCGAATAATTTCGAGATGTCCTGCTTCTAATGTAATGATTAATTTAACAGGAGGAGAAGATAGAAGGAAAATTGGATGATGTGGCAGAAGAGAACTGTGGTGCCGACGATGAAGACTGCTTAATGAGGAGGTCTTTGGTTGCTCATGTTGATTACATCTATACACAGAAGCAGAAGAAGCATCTTTGATTTTTCTCAAAAATTTGTACTATAAATTATTACTAACAAAATTATTGATAAAGATTAGTATTAGATCATCAAAGATAGATTGTTAAGGTTGTGATTATTACATAATTACAGTTACGGCATCTATCCAAAGACTGATAGATAATTCGAATGTGATATGCCAACAATTAGAAACGTACTGTATGTTAATTCCAAAGTGTGTGATATAACAGAATTAGAGAAAATGAAAGCCTCTGGCCGAAACAGAAGGAACGTCTCTGTTCTTTAAACTCAAAAACATCGTAATCGGACCTTTCGCGGGTCATTCCCAAATCAAAGAGGTCGAATTCGTCAAGAGCAGTGCACGAGCTAGAGACATGTCCTAAAGACGATCGTCCTGAGATTGCGATTCTAGGTCGTTCTAATGTCGGAAAATCCTCGCTTATCAACTGCTTGGTTCGTAAAAAAGAAGTCGTAAACCAGGTCTGAGTCTTCTAAATAAAAAAATCCAAACTTTAGTTTTTTAAAAAAAAAAACTCAACTTTAGTCTTCTAAATCTCTTCTAAATCAAAAATCCAAGTATTTTTCTTATGTATTTAATTATACTTAATAACAACAGTCTTGATTTTCTATCGGATAGTTCCCGATACTATTGATTTAACTAGTTCTTTCTTTTCTTCTGACATTTTTTTACTTAATTTAAATAAGTTAAATCTAAAACCTGCAAGTGTTACCACCACCACTCCACTAGCAAAACCACTATACAAAATCTAACTGTATTACTGCAACAAAACACGATACCATAAAATAAACGGAAAAGATGGAACATTCTTATCAAAAAAAAAAATGTCTATAAATTTCGACTAATTTGTTTATATTTTAGAATTATGAATGCTTACATTTTCTATGTAATTGTAGGTTCGTGGATTACTATTGTACTTATTATAGTTTAAAATTTTGAGGAATAAAAATTTGTAAGAAAAATTGGACGTCTTCAGTCTTGAAAGCTACGTTGAGCTACGACGATTCTCGCTTCGGAAGAACCGGAAGCGCACAATCCCGATTTGGAAGCCGAAGCACACTGGGTGTAGATTGGAAGCGTGAACAAAACTTTATATCACCAGCAGTTCTGTAAAAATTGTGGAACAGTGATTTTAGTTTAACAAGACAAAGATTTTGATGAGTCACGTGCCCTTCTTGGACTTTTAATTTATTTTTGACCCAGTTTGCTTATTCATTTAACCCAATTTCAAAATTTAATTTTCTATAAATATGTTTTACTTTTCAATTAACCACATATTTATTATCTCAACTTTGCATAAAACTTAATATCAAATATTTGATTAATTAAAGAAAGAAATGATACTAAAAAATTCATCTGTAAGCTTCTGAGTATTTTTTATTTCAGACCATGAACCAAAAAGACCCAAAATAAATTATGTTTTGGATTTTTTTATTTGTTTAATATGATTTTCTGTTCGGTATAATATATATATATATATATA